>JACYXV010000234.1:0-19036 GCA_016859225.1 Thielaviopsis cerberus | reverse complement strand
CATCCTGATTACATGCCTTGATGCGCTTGGCTACCCATCTGTTTCACTTAACGGCAGCCCGACCATCGCTCCGAATTTTGCCCCACCAAACCCTCCGCCTCTTCACCACCACCCGTTTCAACATGACAGACGCCGCTCCGGCCTGCGCGCCGCACAAGCGCAGTAAGCCCCAGGGCGGCGCTCGTGGAAGAAAAAAACCAAGCGCGAAAAGAACATTACACAGGGTTCGTCTGAAGACGTGTTGCGCATGGACCTGTTAGCCCTAATGAAGGACCGCGACATTGACCCCGACGCCGCCGTCGACATCAACACGTTGCCGCCACCCGGCTCTGAAATAGACGTGCACGTGCACGAGCTGTCGTCGACGGGCGACGGCCTCGCCATACAACTCAACTCGTCGAACTCGCAAATCTACACAGTCCCGTTTGTCGTGCCGGGCGACGTGGCCCGCATCCGCGTCGTGCGCCACCTGCTTGTCGACAAACACTCCATGGCTGACTTTATCAGCATAGTCACGCCGTCGCCGCGCCGCGACGACTCGCGCGTGGGTTGTCAGTACTTTTCCAAGTGCGGCGGCTGCCAGTTCCAGATGCTCGACTATGCTGACCAGCTGGGTATCAAGAAGCGCATTGTGGAAAAGGCGTTTGCCAACTTTTCAGGCATCGAGTTGCCCGTGCCCGTCGGCGACACGATTGGCAGTCCGTTGCAGTACGGCTACCGGACAAAGCTGACGCCGCACTTTGATGGGCCACCGGCGGGCGCGCGCTGAAGCGCCGCGGTGAGAAGCCACAGTTTGACACTATGCCTGACATTGGCTTCATGCTCAAGGGCCGACGCAAGGTGCTGGATATTGAAGACTGCCCTATTGGCACACCGGCGGTGCGCAAGGGCGTCATCAACGAGCGCAAGCGCGTGGCAGAGAACTTGGCACAGTACTCACGCGGCGCTACACTGCTGGTGCGCGAGAATACTAAGCGCTACGAAAAAGGTAGCCCCGATATACCCACAGAAGTCGACGATGCCGACACCGTAAAGGTGGAGGACGATGATGGCTTCGTTGAAATCAAGACATACGAGACCAATGCGCTGGCTAAGACGACCGAATACGTCAACGGCAAAATTTTTACGAACCCGGCCGGATCGTTCTTCCAGAACAACAACTCGATTCTCAAGCCGTTTACTGAATACGTGCGCGCCAATGTGCACCCGCCCAACACCACCGCTGCGACCTCGCCCATCAAGTACTTGATTGACGCGTACTCTGGCTCTGGGTTGTTTACCATTTCGCTATCGGACCTGTTTGTCAATAGCGTGGGTATCGACATTGCCGAGCAGTCGATTACGTATGCGCGGGAGAATGCGCAACTCAACGGCATGTCGGCTGAGCGGTGCTCGTTTATCGCGGCGGATGCCGGCGAGCTGTTCAAGAGCGTGACGTATGCGTCCGACGAGACGCTGGTGATTTTGGACCCGCCGCGCAAGGGCTGCGACGAGGACTTTTTGCGGCAGTTGTTGCGGTTTGCGCCAAAGCGCGTCATTTACATCTCGTGCAACGTGCACACGCAAGCTCGTGATGTGGGGTTCCTGGTGCGCGGCTGCGAAGAGGCGGGTGGCGCAAAGTATGAGGTGGAGAGTTTGCGTGGGTTTGATTTTTTCCCGCAGACGGGGCACGTCGAGGGGGCTTGCGTCATGTCGAGAGTGGATAATGCCTTGGAAGGAGAACTAAAGGAGACTGAAAAGACGGACGAAAAGGCCAAAGAGACACAAAAGACGCAAGAGGTGTAGGCCCGGAAAATAGCCCGGATAAAAAACAATCAGACACTTGCATATTGCTACCAACTACATCAAAGAATACATGGATATCAGACTCAGTAGACAAACAATTACGACCATCAGTCCTTGGACTCAAGCAGAAGCTTGAGCGCCTGCACAATAACTTCAATAACCTCCGGTCTTCGGCTTGTCTTGGCGCACGACATGAGCACCTGCACGCCGTTACTTTCCTTGAACCGCTTGCGTGCGCGCGCCCCAGCATCAGTCTCGGCCGCCAGCATGTTGTAAATAATAACTGCCGCCCGGTGGCGCAAGTCTTCATTCTCTTCGTCACACATGCCCATAATGACACGCACGCCCTTTTCGCGCGCCAATATAGCGTCAATGACGCCGTCAAAACCAGAAATTGAGGCCAGGGCGCCGCCAGCGGCGCTGCGCGTGCCCTCGTCTTCCGAGTCAGCAAGGGCAAGGAGAATGTGCAGACGGTTATTGGCCTGCGGGCTACCGTCGGCATAGAGCACAATGCCCTCGGGGTCCTGGACGAGGTTACACACAAGCTCCATGGTGGCCTTGCTGATGAGCGGGTTGTTGGCGAGCAGAAGATCTTCAATCTTGTCCCAGCAGCCGCGGATGATGCTGCGCTGCGTGTCCGAGTCATTCATCGACGCGAGATTGGTCAGCGCCATAAGCCCTTCAAATGTCGGGAGCAAATCGCGACGGCCGTTTGTTTCCGGCGGGGTCAATAGGAGCTTCAAAGGAGGAATGGCAGCGTGCTGCGAAATGTTGCGGTTGCCGCCAAACACCATGGCTGGGTTCGTGCTAATCATGATCCGTGCTAGCGCATGGGCGGCTAGAAACTTTCCTGTTTCATGGGTCGTAGGCAGAGTTACCCAAGCTGTAAGGAGAAGCTTAATAGCGCCCTGCTGAGCCAACTTGCCACGCAGAGACTTGTTGGTGGCAATGGAGTTAACAATACTGACAATAAGCATAAGAGAGGCTGGAGAGCCATTTTTGCTGTGTGTAACAAGTACAGGCAGCACACCTGCCTCAAACACCTTGCTACAACGGGCTTCCACGTGCTGCTCGTCGTCTAGCGGGCTCGGGCCTGAAATCTTTCCAGCCGCATTTGCATAGGCCTTGAGTTGGTTCATCTTTTCTTCTTCGTCACTGAGGGCCGGGAGGAAGCGCGTTAGGTTGACGAGCACGCTGAGAGCACCATATGTCACTGGAGACCTCGGAGACGTCGCCTCCAGTTGCTTGACTAGGTTCTTAAGAAACTTGGTGTCATGAGCGAGAATCTCCTTGACCGAGGGCTGCAGCGACGCATAAGCTAAGCCCTCAATGGCCTGGCTATGGCTCTTGTCGCGGTCGTCGTCAACTAGCATCTCGGTAAACATGCTGGATAAATCCTCAATGCTCGTGGCGGTAACGGCAACCTTCTTTTCTGGGTCATTACTGGGTGGAGCGGGTAGGGCCTTCGCTCTGTCGGGTCAGTCAGTCAACTAGGGAAGGTGAAGTCGCTTTGAGAAGTAAGGGTGAAAACGATATACTAGGGGTCGACAACCAGATTATAAAACACACCTGGAGTTTTGCCAGAATTACGGCGGCCATCTTTTGCACCTGCTGAGAGTGTCTTCTGCTAGAAATAGAGCCCTCTTGCTGATCGTGCTGCGGCTCCGTCGTTTTGGGCTTCGGACTGCCCTCAGGATCCTGCTCGACAATCTCATCCAGCCACTCAAGGCAGTATTTGTACACGGCGTCTCTGCACAAGCTGTTCATGCAGGCAGCACTGAGCATGTCCAGGCAAGCTGTCTCGACTTTGCGGCTTTTCCACTTGCGGCGCATCAGCGGGCCCAGGCTAGAGAGGAAGCCCTCCTTAAGGAACACCTCAGACGTTACCTCGGGCACCACGGGGAAAGTCGCAGCAGCCACACAAAATGCCACAATGTAGTCGTCATACGTGCCGCGCTGGATGCGGCTAAAGAAGAAGGCCTTGAGCTTCTCTGCGCCAGGCTCGCCGGCAGCCTGAAAGTATGCTGACATGGTCAGCGTCGCATGGCCACGAACGACATCGGGCTGCCGCATGTCAAGATAGCTCAACAGGGTATCAACGCAGTCAGCATCGACAACATGGGTGATGGACTGGTAGTCCTTCTTCTCTTGGGCTGCCTTGTCCTCGGTCATCAGCTTAGTCAGCTTGTCAAGATCGCGGCATGTTTCTTCGTCTTCCTGGCCGCCTTCCATCAGGCGGGCAATAGTCAGCTGCACATCATCTTCGATGGCAGTGTACTGCTTGGATGTAGCAGCCACAGTGGAAGCCATAGTCGATAAATGAAAGCAGAAATGGTGTTGAACTGTCGATCGAGCCGTGTAGATGAATCAACAAGATTGGTTGTTGAGCCTTGATGAATTGATGAATTTCGACGGCTTGAATGGGGAAAAGAAAAGAAACTCTCTAGGTGGTTGCTAAGCGAGAACGAGCCAGTTAAATGTCTCTCCTTGCCTAAGAAAATGCAAATCAGAACATAAACGCAGCTAGAAAAAGTCAGACAGATGGATGGAAAACGGACGGCAAGCTTTAGCTAGAGCTTTCTGGCTTTCTTAGTTGCACACCCAGCCAGCCCACTAAGCCAAGTTTGCCCCTCCATGACAAGGGTTCCTTATCTTATCAGTCTGGATTGGAACACAGTCACGTGGTCTGGCGTCATGGCGGCGTTTGCTTCATTGGAATTGACGTGTTCGGCTAGTAAGTCTCAGCCTTCTTTCATCCTTCAGCCTTCCCTCTTCCTCAACACCACATCACTTTCTTATTGCGCTGATGCCAAGAGCACATCTTATAGCGTTCTTTTTTTATTGTTGCAAGCTTTAGTAGCAACCCATTACGAATTGCCTGCCCCCTTCTTCAATTGCCACGACACTTGCTCTGTTGAATTGCACCGTGATTCCATGTCTCTATGCTACGAGAGTTAGCTCTCTCATTGTGTTCAATCATAATTCCGCTCTCTGGTTAGAACCATGAACGCCGTTGACGCCTCGGACCACTTTGAGTCCAGCCAAATCGCCTCCGAATCGGGTGCTTCGATTCTGGCTAT
Source organism: Thielaviopsis cerberus (assembly GCA_016859225.1). Classification (NCBI taxonomy): domain Eukaryota; kingdom Fungi; phylum Ascomycota; class Sordariomycetes; order Microascales; family Ceratocystidaceae; genus Thielaviopsis; species Thielaviopsis cerberus. The sequence continues at coordinate 14,171 of JACYXV010000234.1, read as the reverse complement.
TATCCTCGATACGAACCCGCGAGCATGGGCTGCCCTTAACGACCGTTTACCACTATCAAAAGCTATTGCCAATGCCCTTGTCTTTGTCAACGCCCACATGGCCCTCGGCACCGCCAACCAGGTCGCCTTGATTGCCTCCCACACAAACCGCGCTGCTTGGCTATACCCACAACCACAAACTTCTTCTCAGGCATTCACCACCGAGGCCGACGGTGACATCACCATGTCTGATGCAGGCCCATCTGCTAAAGTCAGCGGCACTCACAAAGAGGCATCTCTGATTCACATCGAAAACACTGTGCTTTCCAGCTACGAAAAGCTTGTCGCCAGCACCACTGAAGACGACCTCAGCTGTACCACAACCCAACTATCGGGCGCTCTTACGCTTGCTCTGAATTACATCAACCGCGTGTTCCTCAACCTCAACGCCAGCAAAAACGGGCCCTCTGACGAAGAGACTATCAAGGCTGTTACCAAGACCCGCATTAGCGGACGCATTTTGGTGATTTCCGTGTCCGACTCCGAGCCCGCGCAGTATATTCCCACTATGAACGCTGTTTTTGCCGCCGCCCACAGCAGCATCTCCATTGACACGCTCGCGCTATGCGGTGACGCCACGCTCCTTCAGCAGGCTGGCTTCATCACCAACGGCACGTTTCTGCGTGCGCCAGAACCGCGTGGGTTCCTACAGTACTTGATGGTTGGCTTCAGCACCGACAACCAGACTGCCGCACGTTTGATTGCCCCATCGCACACAACGGTCGACTTTCGCGCAGCGTGCTTTTGCCACGGGCGGGTCGTTGACACCGGCTTTGTGTGCTCCATCTGCCTGAGCATCTTTTGCGAAGTGCCCCCGAATTCAGAGTGCTTGACGTGTGGAACAACCCTGGAGCTTGGGGCATATGGAGCCAAGCCGGCAGTGGTGCCGCGAAAAAAGAAGAAGAAAAAGAAGGTGCTCACCAATGCACCAGGAACACCGGTACCAGGCAACTCCCGGGAGGAGACTGGAAGCGCTACCCCCAGACCATGAGACTGTAATGATTACGATTTTTTTTTTTCCACCTTCAAGCCTTTCTTTTCATTATAATTACGATTTAATGCCGCCTAGAGTCTTGCTTTACTGGAGTTGCGAGACCGACTTAAGATGTGCCGACTTTGCACCATATTTGCAACTATGGCTCATGATCAAATTACATATTTGCATATGACGATGCATAGTTGATAGTACACAACATATACAGAAATTACCGCTCCGACCTTGGGGCGTCTCAAACATCGAATTGTACGTTTTGTGTATTATAAACATGGTAAAATATAACTGTAACCATACTAGCACTAGGCCCATCGTAAATACAGGAAATATATAGCAACGATTGTACCCAGATCTAAGCCTTTGTTCTGCGGGCACCTCTAGCGACCGGACTCGAGGCTTTAGCCCGGCGTCTAGACATTACGCACATTGGCTCTACGTCATTCTCGGTCATTGAAGCCAGGGCAAAAGAGTCCGTGTTGTGGGCAAAGTAAAAGTAAACGCCGTGTCTGGATTGCTTGACAGTTAAAACACCAATGGCAGCCGGTGCAGGGGAATACAAAACGCCGGGATGCGCCATAAAGTCGTTTGCAACAAACGACTCAATGACCGTGTCCTCATTGTCTTCGGAAACGTCTCTACCGTGCTCGTTTTGACGCGTGCCATTGTATATCCGCTCAGAACACTTCTGGGATGCCATTGTCGTAGACATGTGCTCGCCGGTACCGCTGGTAATAGTTGCGACGGAAACTTCGTCCTTGTCATCTGGATGTCGAGGTATGACGGCAGCACCAACACCAACGAGTGCAGCAGGGCCTACACGACCGCGGTGCTTCATACCAATGCCTCCAGAAGAGGCAGCAGCAGCAATATTTCCCATGCAATCAATGGCGATGGCCCCGACTGTGTCGACGATATCATCCTCGCCCGCAACAGGAACGGCACCATCACCAGAAACAAATACATCGGCCATATTGGCATCATCCTGGTTGCAGTGTCTTTTTCTAGGAGCACATACATAGGAGCTAGCCTCCGTATCGAGTAAAGTATCCGTGTTATCTAGAGCGGCGGCTTGACTATTCATAACTGAAGTCGTTCTTTCGCGCTTTTTCGATGGGCGAAATAACCGTGTTGATCTGCTGGACGGTGTTTCGACGGGCGGTGGTGACGACTCTGCACGCTTCGGTGAGTCGGGCCAAGTGACGGGAATCGAATGATAGTGAGCTTCGGCTATGGAAAGATCCTCGTTATGCTCCTCACGCTTTGCCTTGGCCGTTTTGACGGCCCTTTGCAGTTCTCTTTTCCAACGGATAAAGCGCTCGGCTGAGCCTTGAGATATAAGCAACTCGTTACGAACCAAGGGCATTCCATGCATGTATGCAAAGTTTGCCGCACCCTTTCCAACCAGCAGATTGGGTGGGACGCGACGAAGAGATAATGGAACTTGACTCATTTTGAGAACCATTTTGGCCAACAAGACTGGATTTCGGATGTCTATCAAAGAAGCGTTAGCGAGTGAATAAAAGAGTTAGTTTCCTGGAGATTGTTACAAGGAACTGCACCACAGGCGCCGCTTCGGCCCAAATGGTCGACAATAGTAGCATCAGCCTCGACACGGCCTTCCATGGTCAGATTCGACCCAAATCCAGCGTTGGTTAATTCCGAGTTTTCAAGTGACACCACAGCGGCGGAGGCTGCTTCAACAGCGGTGCCTCCAGCTTTGAGAATGACCATTGCAGCATTACAGGCGCTATGAATGTAGTTAGAATAAGCAGTGCAATATGAAAAAAGGCCACATACTCTCTGCAGACAGCTAAATGGAGCTGTTCGTTTTGTACGCTGTGGTATCCAGCACCAGCATGCACATAGATGGCCATTATAGGTTTCGAGGGCGCCGGGGAAGATGAGGTTGACCGGTCAAAAAAGTCATCACTGGTTTCGGACATCGTAGACATATGTAGCGATACAAGGGAGTTTGGAAGTAGATTCAAAATTCTAGGTGCGTCCGTTGGCCACAGTAGTGGATGATTGATAAATAATAGGTGATAATTCGAGGTTAATAGGGTTGAGTCGACCAAGATTGAGGGCTAAGTTGCGTGAGAGGCGACCTGAACGAGTTGTAGGAGTAATGCAAAGATGCCGTGGATGAATTCTGAAAGGTAAAGTTGATAGAGACTAGAAGAGAGAATGGATAAAGGAAAAGAAGTCTATTTGACATGCAAGCAAGCAAATTGTTTGTTATATAGAAAGTCTCTTTCCCTCTAGAGCAGCAGCAAGCAGAGGTAGTTGCCTATTTGGTCTTATGGTACTATAGGGACAACCGAGAAAGGGCAGGGGCAGTTCCTGCCTAGAATGTTTTAACTGCACATGCAATAACAATGGGAGCTTTGCGGTTGTATAAGGCAGGGGGACTAGGGTTTGTGGTTGTATAAGGCAGAAGGACTAGGGTTTGAGCAAAGAAGATCGTGACGCCTATGAATCTTTAGACTTAGCCAGGTAGATGCAAAGGTCGGACAGTGAAGTGTAGGATGTTTTCTGTCGTTTTACAGAAACGGCTTCAATGACTCCCAGCGAATCTTGAAGTTATGTTGGGTGCTATTTTATATACACATAGATGTTAATAAAGCTATTGTTGACGAACAATAAATCATCAAATGTATTGGATCTTTGTGTAAGTGAAATGTTGATGTGGGATGTGGGCATCTTGGCCTACTGCCTAAAGCTTGACGACTAGGATCAAAAGTCTGTAGCCAAAAATCCCCGTGACTTCACACGTGCTCCGCCATTTCACAGCGGGTGGTATTGCTGGGCTACAGCACTCGGCCTCACTGTATTTTAAACTTGAGTATGGGAACTTTATGGTGAATTGACTCTGGTGGGGCTCCCGATAGCTCAGTAACAGAGGAAGGCTGTAGGCTTAACAGCCAAGGTCAGGCCTGACAGCCAGCCTTAGTTTGGCTATGGGGTGTATAATGCTGTACTGTATTCGTATAGGAAGAGAGCTCTTGTTTGCTTCGCACTGCTTGACCTGACCTTGAAGTGGCTCAGTTTAGTTTACCATAGATTGAATATTCGACCTCCCCCTTCACCATCCATTCCATCATCAAGCTCCACTCTGTCGCCGAATTAACAACAGCCGCAATTCTCGTCGAGCTATTAATTGTTCTCTTTGCTTCTGCCCTTCCCGGCCATCCATATTTCTCAGCCGCACCATCTCAGCCTCCGCATCTCTTTATCGCTGTCTTTAGAAGCTCGCTGCCGTTTCTACCAGCCCATCATGGCGAACCAAACTCCCGCCGTTGTCATGGACAAGTAAGCTTCTTTCTGTGCTTCCTGTACTGTACCAGCTTCAGCTCTAGCCCTAGCTTCCGCCGGCCCCGCTTCGCCACCGCCGAATCATCGTGCTCCGCCGCTGGCCGGGAACTTGTGCCAACCAACCGTTGCTGGGGCTTTTGAGCCAAATAGGTCGATTTTTGTTGGTGTTGTAATAGCTGCTAACAATGTTGTCACTTTAGCGGAACGGGTTTCTCGAAGCTCGGTATGCGCCCCTAGTAATGGTAGCTGGTTGAAATGTGGTGTTCCTTTTTCACGCATAGCTGCTCCCGTCCCCTTATCCTCGAATACAAGTGTCGCATCTGACCGCCGTCTCGTTTCTCCCATGCTATAGGTTTCGCCGGTAACGATTCGCCCTCGTTTGTCTTCCCGACCGCCATCGCGACAAAGGGCCCCGCCGCCGGCGCCAGCGGCACTGGCTCGGGTCGCCCGGCTGTGGCCAACAAGCCCTCGTTCCTCAACGGCGGTGCCGGTCCTGGTGGCCATCTGGGTGCCAAGCGCGGCACGGAGGATTTGGACTTTTTTATTGGTGATGAAGCTGTTGCCGCTTCCAGCGGTCCTGGTAGGTTGAATCGGTCACTCATGATACTTGGAGTTTTTGCTAACAGGTGACGTAGGTTATGGTCTCCACTACCCTATCCGCCACGGCCAAATAGAGAACTGGGTATGGCAATGACAACGTGCCAGAATCGTCAATTGAGCTTTTAGCTAACGTTGTTGCTATCCTAGGATCACATGGAACGTTTCTGGTCCAACTCCATCTTCAAGTATCTGCGTGTTGAGCCGGAAGATCACTTTTTCCTTCTTACTGAGCCTGTTAGTTACTCTTCGTCTCTAGCCATCTGTAATTACTGCAGCTAACCACAGTTGCCCACAGCCGCTGAACCCCCCTGAGAACCGCGAGAACACTGCCGAAATCTTCTTCGAGTCTTTCAACTGCGCCGGTATGTACATTGCGGTCCAGGCCGTGCTGGCACTGGCTGCCTCGTGGACCTCGTCCAAGGTCCATGACCGATCTCTGACTGGTACCGTCATCGATTCTGGTGATGGTGTCACTCACGTCATTCCTGTTGCCGAGGGTTACGTCATTGGTTCCTCCATCAAGTCAATTCCTATTGCCGGTCGCGACATTACCTACTTTGTGCAGTCCATGCTGCGTGATCGTGGCGAGCCCGACTCGTCGCTTCGCACGGCTCAAGAAATCAAGGAGCAGTACTGCTACGTGTGCCCAGATATTGTCAAGGAGTTTTCGCGCTTTGACCGTGACCGCAGCCGCTTCATCAAGCACGTCGTGGCACAGCCTGGCGGTCGCCAAGTTTCGATTGACGTCGGCTACGAGCGCTTCATGGCGCCTGAGATTTTCTTCAACCCCGAGATTTACAGCTCCGACTTCCTCACCCCGCTGCCTGTCGTCGTCGACAATGTCATTCAGTCATCGCCTATTGACGTGAGACGAGGCCTGTACAAGAACGTTGTGCTGTCGGGTGGTAGCACGCTGTACAAGGACTTTGGCCGCAGATTACAGCGTGACATCAAGCAGCTGGTTGATGCCCGCATCCGTGCTAGCGAGGTCCGCAGCGGCGGTGCCAAGAGTGGTGGCTTGGATGTCCAGGTTATTACCCACAAGCGGCAACGCCACGGCCCGTGGTTCGGTGGTAGTTTGCTGGGTCAAACCCCTGAGTTCCGCTCATACTGCCACACCAAGGCTGAGGTAAGGTTTGCAGTTTTGTCACTTGTATACCAGGAGCTAACAGTTTGCAGTACCAGGAGTATGGCCCCAGTATTGTGCGGAGATTCGCTCTTCTTGGTGGCCCTGGTGGCGCATAGAGGACTCGTCTGGTGTTCTCATGCTGCTGAACGTCCAGTATATCGGAGGCTTGGATTTCAATCTGGAAGGCCAGCTCCTGATCTAGTATGGAGTGAGTCTCGGCCCCCAAGGTATTATTGGACGGGGTTTGGCACATAGTGAAAGGGCGGAGACTGTTTTGTTCCAGTTGTGGTTGTGACTTGTGTATTGTCAGTTGAGCGTTTGTGAAACTTCAAGTTTAGTGTTATTCATGTTTCCTATTTTTCATGTTATACGATTACTATTTTGCGCCAAGTAGGGGTTTTTATTATACGACCATGCATGGTAAGGTCGGCCCAATAAGACATCACGAGCGTCAGCATTCACACAAGATGAATACAACAAAACATAGCAAAAACCATGGCAGAAATATTGTACTTGTTTTTTGTTTTCTTTTTGTGTATGAAGCGAATAAGATATGCTCATGCTAACCCTCCCCCAAAAAACAGGACTAAGTTATGAGAAGAAAAAAGGAAAGAAAAAAACGACTTAATGGAAGTCGAGGTATCAAAGAAGAACAGAAGGGAAAAGAGGTGTAAGCGGTCGTATCATAGGGATACGAGTTGTTTCCAAGTAGTCTTGTATGTTTATCCCCATTGCTTGTTCCGCCTACAACAACAAGTTCGCGGTCATCTTGGTAATATTTAAGATTTCCTCGTGACATTGGCGATGCATGAGAAAACAGACACAGACCAGAGAACTGACGGAAACGAAAAATAACAAAGAAAGACTGGAGAAAACAAAAAGGGTTTAAAAATTACAATGAGAAATGGATCAAAGAAGATAGAAAAGAGGAAAAAAGAATCAAAACCCCCATACGCAGTCTCATCACTGGTTGAAATACAACGTGCGCACTCAGGTTTCCTTCAGACCAAAGTTCTGACGCCATTTCCGGATGAACGGGGCAGCTTGAGTGGCACAGCTGTGTTCACCAGTCGCCGTGCACTCGCTGATGTGAACGACAAAGTCGCCCTCCTGGAACTGGCCGCCGTTGTTAGCCTGGCTGTAGGAGTTGATGGAGCGCTGAGGGATGAGGCCGAGTCTTGAGAGAATAGTAGGGTGCCATTGGATAATGTGCTCCTGTAAAAACGACTGTTAGTTAATGGCCTGGCCGTGCAAAGCGTGTGAGGGTAGAAGGAGTAAAGCGTACAAGAGCGTGAGTGTCGGCGCGCTGGAAGTTGTAGCTGCGGTAAAGCGGGTCGAACCAAGTGTCGAGAAAGAACTTGGCCCACTCGCCGTTGCGGACAACAAAGCTCGAGGCTGTGACGCCCTTGACGTCCTGGGTAATGGCCAGGTCAATGTCCTCGCCGCGCAGGTGACCAAAGGTCTTGATGATGCCATCCGGAGGCACAATCGAGTGCTCGCGGATAATAGTTTTGTCCAACTTGGGGTTGGTAAGCAGGTCGCGCTCGGGCTTGACGGACGGGTCCATGATGAACGAATTCTGGTCCAGGTACCAGAAGAACTTGGCCTCGGGGTACTTGGACATGGCGTGGCGCATAGCAACGACTTTGGTCCACGACATGGGAGCACCGTTCAGTTCGTAGTCGCCAGCCTTGGCAAAAAAGGTACCGTAGCCTGCATATAAAGGTAGAACATGTTAGCGAGATCTGGGGTTGAACAGGCATTTGATGGGCGAGTTTTGGTTGTTTGTTCGAATAACGCCTGGCTGTCAGTCGGTTTTGACATGTGCTGTGCTGTGTTGAACGACAAGGCTTGATTGACTTTCTGCTGGCATCCGTCAAAATGTCACAGCACACGCTTTCTTAATCTTGATTTTTATAAGATAGCGCGGTCGAGACACAAGCACAGCATATATGGCGTAGAGAACAACAGTCATTCAGTCATTGGCGCAATTGACCAACGGAACACAAAAAGAGGACAATTGTACATACCATTCTTCTTGGCGTAAGCCAGGCGATTCTCCTCAATCTGCTTAATGTAATCGTGACTGTGGCCACTGGGGTCAAACGCCGTCACGACAACGACAGGAGGTTCACCCTTGATGACACGGGGCTTCGGTCTATGCGAGGCATTGGAGTTGCCCGACAGCATGTACCAGAAGAAGAAGATGGTGAACGAGACGATGCCCACCAACTTCAGATGTTTTTTGCCAAAGGCCGGCATTTTGGACCGGCGCGGCTTGAAAGGTGGCGGATTGGAGCTTTTCCGCGCCGGGTAGGCGTAGTGCATCGTGGCGGTTGGTTGTTGTTGGTATATGGCTTCGGGGAGGTTGTGACTGGTGGCAGTCGGGAGTTAATAGCGCAGAGCCGCAGACAATGAATGAGTGGCTATCGTGTTTCGCGATTGGCAGGCTCTACCGGGATGGCGTCGAGGGAGTAAGTAGGTATCGCTTTCAGTTCGGTGTGGGTGGCTGCTCCAAGATGGTCAAGAAGTAAAGGTCGAGTCGAATCGAGACAGGCCAGTCAGTGAGTGACAATCGCAGGCCAATTTAGCAGCAGCGAAATGGCGGATGATAGAAAAGAGAGAAAGGGATACAGGCGAAACGCAAGCAGACACAGATTCAAGTCACAGAGGCAAAGGCAAAAAGAGCAACGAAATGCAATGCACTGAGTAAGTAGACGGATCAATGTGTAGTGCAGCTTTGGATGGCCGAGGGGTCCAATGCAATGCTGTGCAGTGCTGTGCAGTTGGTTCGTTTTGCTGGCTTCCCCCTGGCTCAATCAATCAACTTTATTGGCGAAACAAGACACCAAGTTGAATAAGCTCAGTTTGTCGCGATTCGTATCAGTGGGAACAGGAATCAAGCCAACTGGCAGAAACTAGGTTGACGCAGCTGGCACTAAAAAGTAATGAGGCAAGGAGTGAAAATTTTAGGAGTACAGGAAAAGAGCCAGGAATTGCAAGCAACTTTCTTTGCTTTAGATAAACAGAAAAAACTGGCAGGCAGGCCTATTGCTCGGTATATTAAAGATGGAATTATCGCCAGAGAGAACCTCACAATCTCACCAACAAATCCAGACACGAGGGCCAGAACGAAAGGAGATTATTCACTAATGCTGCACTGTACCTTAATGGCAGGCTAGACCCAGGATTGGGAGCGACAGGGGCTCGCGGAAATTCAGTGGCAGATGGCAGGACTTGAGTCACGTGATTTGCTCGTAAAAACCCATAAGGGCTTGTTGAAGGGTGAGGCGCTTCTTGGCTTGGGATAGACAAACGAGTAGGTCCATTTGCCGTGCTTTACTCGGGAGTTTTCCGGTTGGCACGAATAAGCAACAAAAACGATCGTGGAATCCGTCTACAAGCATCAATCTACGGGTTTATGGTGATGGGATGTACAAAACAATGGCGAGGCGCAGCGCTGGATGTCTCTTGGAAAACACCAGAGAGAACGCAAGGCACAAAGCACACTCCAGTGACAAGATTGCTCCAAGGAGCCTTGCTTTGGAATGCACCCTCGTCAAAGAATTGTGAAGCTGGGCGTCTTATTGAAGGTCTGCCCAGAACGGGCAAAGTATCGTCGACGACACCAGATCTCATTCTCTGCACACAGACTAGTCGACTCAAAACGGGAGAGCAACAGAGAGGCAACTTAAGAGTGTGCAGAATGGCGATACAGTTTCGTAACCTGGGTATGCGGCGCGTGTATCCAAGTGTTGATGTTGTGGTCAACTGGAACGCTTGTGTCGCGCGCTAATGTTAACAGTTGACACCGTTGATAGGACAATGCAAGCCACAAATATTGAGGCTCAAGTGAGGTTGTGGCTAGTATTCAAGGCTGGAAGCTTGAGCTAAGCCATCGTAAAATGTACTGAAAGTGCAAAAGGTACAAATTGATACTCAAATTACTTTCAGATGAAGATGCAAAGTCTCAAATATAATGAGCGGCATGAATCAAGGCGCAAAGCGTATTGGCATAACAAAATGCGTGTAGTGGCGGTCAGAAAGGAGACTTATAATGGGTTGTCAAAAGCAAAGTTGCGCCTGACAGAAAAATTTCCTGCGCAAAAAGTTCAGAATAAATACCTGGCGGAGGATCCATCTGACAGCGCCCACATTTTCACATGACTTTAACAACTCAGCAACGCAAAACCTCAGCACTGGGAGAGAAGCCTTGAAAATATTATGATGTATAGCGATAACATTCACCTATACCTTTGGTCTCTGTTTTTCTAGTTTCAAGAAACATGACACCAGTTCTGCAGTCAAGTAAATGGGCTTACGGCTAATCCCCGGCAAATTCCTAGCTTATACAAAGCTCCAGATCACGTGAATTGTACAACAGTACGTAGCTGACGCTCAGCCTGGAAGCTTGACGCGCACTGGAGTTGCCTGAAGCTTGGTTGGGTGGGAGCTCCAGCCTCGTGGTCCACAGAAGCACCCAAACCGCCGAGGCAGCTGTACCATTTCAATAATTGACGATCACCACAACTCTACACTTTTACCCCGCGTTTATTTTTTTGTTAATTCTGCTGCTGATACATTGCTTGTAGCTGTTGAGACAAGCACCATGGCCTACAACTTTTCTCTTACCACTTTCTCCCCCAGGTAAACTCCCCGCATCATTCCACTTTGAGGTGTATGGAAGCTAACTAGTAACAGCGGCAAGCTGGTTCAGATTGGTACGTTACTGCACCTGTATCGCCAATTGCATTACAAGCAGGCTTTCCATGCTATTGGTGCTTTTAAACTCGTTTGGTATTCTAACTGGCCGTTATAGAGTATGCCCTCAATGCTGTGAACCAAGGTGTTACCGCCGTTGGTATCAAGGGTACGTCGCAAGCCATCTTTTTTCGTTTCCAAGATTCCATACTAACATATAGCCTTTAGCTACCAACGGAATCGTCCTTGCCACCGAAAAGAAGTCTTCCTCGCCGCTCGCCGACCCCTCAAGTCTGACGAAGATTGCCAACATCACGCCCAACATTGGTATGGTTTACGCTGGTATGGGCCCCGACTACCGCGTGCTCGTCGACCGCGCCCGGAAAGTGTCGCACACTGGATACAAGAGAATCTACAACGAGTACCCGCCAACGAGAATTCTGGTGCAGGACGTTGCCCGTGTCATGCAGGAGGCCACGCAGTCTGGTGGTGTGCGTCCGTACGGTGTCAGTCTGCTGGTTGCCGGCTGGGACGAGGGCGTGTTGCCCGATGAAGAGGTGGAGGCCATGGCGGCTAGCAAGTCAACGAGCGAGAAGAAGAAGCCTACCGGAAAGACGGGTGGCATTCTTAAGGGCGGCCCCATGCTGTACCAGGTTGACCCTTCAGGCAGTTACTTCCCGTGGAAGGCCACAGCCATTGGCAAGTCGGCGCCTCAGGCCAAGACGTTCTTGGAGAAGCGGTATTCGGAGGACTTGGAACTGGAAGATGCGATTCACATTGCCCTTCTCACGCTGAAGGAGACGATCGAGGGCGAGATGAGCGGCGAGACTATTGAGCTGGGTAAGTCACATTTGCCCGCAAAGGACAAGTTGGAAATTATTTACTAACAAGTTCAGCTATCGTTGGAGCCCCTGCGGATCACCTCCTGGGCATCAAGGGTGTTGAGGGTCTCCGGGGACCCCGTTTCCGGAAGCTGTCACCCCAAGAGATTGACGACTACCTGACGAACCTATGATGGAAGCGCATGAGTACGTACTGCTCGGCCAAAATCTGTTAATGACACGACTTTATGGACTTTTCTTGCTGGGAGCAAATCAGAGGAATGAATGAACAAATAATCACATCACATACAATTAGCAAGCGCGTACCTTTGCTTCCTTTGGTATTGCTTTCGTCATCAAACTTAAACAAACGGGCATCATTTCTAAGAAACTACGAAACTTAGTCTAGCCGAGTGTCAATAAACTCTCCGTCGGCTCAAAATGAGCGCATCTGACGGTGGCAGACTCGAGACCCAACTCTATTGAAAGTGCAAATTTTATCGGTCAACCCAAGAGGGACGCCGTGAGCACAAAGGAGGCCTGGGCAGCTGCATAAACTTGCTTAGCGGTCTCGTCTGATTGGACGTTGACCTCCAATTCTGCCCATTCGGTCACCCAGTGTCCAACAGCATGCTTATCACCTAGAAGGCAGCCGAGCTGACCGCTTCTATTGCAACCCTTTCCGTAAACGAGGCCATCTGTGGTCAGCACAATCATGTGCTGCTTCCCCATGGCAATGTCTGAAACATCAAAGTCGACATCGAGAGGGACGGGCTCGCTGCAAACATCCTCTATAGGTGATCTATGACTGGGCCGGCCACCCCAGACATACACGTCGCCCCCTTCAGTCAGACCAGCCAGAGTGTATGCCCCAGCAGCAACTTTTGTGATGGGACCGGTAGGCAAGCCATCGAGACTGGACACGTGCTGCAGAGTCCGAGTTTTGGTGACAGCCACTCCAGGGTTAGGCGATGTGTCTTCAGGGTTAGACAGGCAATCTGGGTACCGACTGTCCCCGTATACCCACACGGATGCATCGTCGAGGAGCATGATTATCCCAGCATCGTATGCCTCGATTTGCTTAACCAGCCGATGGCCTAGAGGGACGGGATGGGGCGCGCATATATCGCCTAGTGTAATAGGAGCCTGGGCAGGGTCTGCGATTGTACGTACGTCAGCACAAACTTGATATTATGCACTAGCGGACTTTAAACACGCCCGACAGTGTTGACGAAACGCAAGGCTCTATACATTGTGTGCTCTAGGCACCGAAATAAACGCAGGCTGCGACAACGAAGGCCCATGCTGACAGCCGGCCAGGGTAGTGACATTGACTCCTTTATCCAACACAGGCAGAATACAATCCTTTTTTAAAGGGTGTCCTTTGGAAATGTAGAGAAAAAAAAACATACAGATAGGCGTTAGATGTTGTTGACTTACCAAAAAGATTGAAATGTCGGCCTTCATCGCACACGGCAGCCAATGGTGTGAGGTCTGCAGACAGGGGTTTCGAAGATTGGGGTCCATCGGGAGGAACACCAGCCAGGAGCAGTTGTGATGCATTGTGAACTACACCCCATCAAAATCACGGGCCCTTGTTAGTGTCTAAGCCTAGGCAGCAAAATAAAAGTTGGCTATGTGAAGGTATGTAACAACATTGCATTGCATTTTAGCATAAAAGGCTACCGGCTCGAGCAAAATGGGGCTAGCGTGCAGAATAGGAAGCCGATATCTCGAGCCAACACCGGCCATCATGACATTGGTGTGCACGCACAATGCACATACCCAGGGTGTATGAAACTTTGGCAGCAATAAGCGCCAGTTGGATTTCAGGTCCAACAATGGGTGTGAATGCATGCAAATCGGCTGGCTCACTGGTTATGGAGTTTGCTGCATTGTAGTCACATGACGCCGAAGAAAAGTCGAGCTGGTTCCAAGCGTTGTTGCCCGTAGCGTAGAGCCTCATGTGCGTCGGGTTTTCAGGCGTCATTGGCGGAAATTGTTGTCGGTAAAACAAGACAGTGTAGCTAAAAGCAGCAATGGCAATGCCTATTCAGAACTTGGACTAAGAACGACTCATTCTGAGTGACGTGCTATGGTTATTAAACGCACTGCGATTTTGTGGAGAAAGAAAATTCTTCCATTTAATCAGGTCCTAAGAGGGGTTTTAGATTGCAACGCTGAACCTAGTCCGGCAATGAGCTTCTATGATGCTGGATATTGGCAATAAAATCAACTACACAGTTTGGTTTGACAAGCGTGTTTTAGAACATCTCTAAATCCAGTAAAGCTTTGAGGGTACAGAGCATAAGACATAAGCTGCAAACTTGTGTAAGAGCCGATTGACAGGTCAACGGCCGGGCCTCTGAACACAGCCAAATTTCTCTATAATCCATGGAAGAGAAAGGAAAAATGCCACCAGTAAAGAGGGGCATCTGGACGGGCTCTTGCATTGAAATTATGGAGTTTAGTACTATAAAACACGAAGGTACGCCGTTGATTTGGCAGCAACTTCACAGCGACTAGCAACTTTTCTCGCCCCGTTTTATTCTTCCTCCTACACTATCTCATCACC
>JACYXV010000233.1:0-19056 GCA_016859225.1 Thielaviopsis cerberus | reverse complement strand
TGGATTGGACTTCGGATCAATTTATTCAACGTCTGCGTTTCCTCTTGCCTAGTACTCTGAGCCGGGAGCGGAAGCCAGGCGGGCCATTTTTGTGTTAAAGGGTGGTTTAACCAAGGAAAATGTTCTTTCGAGTAAAATCCAGTGGCTGTCAAGTGTCGAAGAAAAGGCAGGGTTGGGAGCGCCCGGTGATGCAAATCAATTCCACAGCCTTTCAATAAATGACTGCATGAAAAAGTTTTCACTTGAGTGTATTTGAGTAGTGAAATGTGCGGCGAACCAAGTTGGCAATTACTCTTTCATCTCATCAACACCTAACTGACTGGGTTAGGAAGGAGCTCTTTCACCAAACATGCAGAGTGGTTAAAACGCAACCAGGCTTCACAGCATTAGATTAGTGGCTGCACATACAGTATATTAAATGCTGAACAACTATAAGCCATCCGGCTGGGGAATCATTTATGCACCTTCTCCGTTGCTGCTTCCTTTCCATATTATATATATATATATCAACACATCGCGCCCACTATTACTCAAGCCTTCAGAGGCTCGCCAGTCTCGCTGACCAGGAACTGCTCCGTCTTCTGGGGACCCTCGCCAACGCCCGTCATAATGACACGCTGGACACCCTCGGCCAGCGTAGTACCAAGATCCTCCAAAGCTACGGCGGGAGCAATTGCGGCGTACGCCTCGGGCTCCTTCCAGCCACTGGCGCCCTTGAGAGCCGAATACAGGGTGCCCACAACGGCAGCCGAGTCAGCCTCCTGGTAGTAGATGACGGGGTTGGCACCAGCATCAAAGGTGTAGGCGGCGACAGTCTTGCCGGCAGCCTCATTGATCATTTGCACAATGCGAATGGCCACCTTGGAGTAGTCATTCATGTACATGATGGGCGGGTACGTGTCCAGGCAGGTGGCGTGGAACGAGTTGGAGTCACGCATGGTGACCTCGGCAAACTTTTCAAAGTCCTTGTCGGCAATGGCCTTTTCCATGGCCGCCATGTGAGCAGGCACAACCGTAGCCACACGTTCCTTGAACATGCCCGATGTAGCAACCGTCTGCTGCATGCCCGACGTCGAGGGGACCAGCTTGCGGCCAGCGCTGACGACGAGAATCAGCGCGCGCATCTCGGGCCAGTGCTCGGCGGGTGCAACCAGGTCGGCCATGGAGTCCGAGCCGTCTTCCTTTTCACCCATTCTCCAGGCAACGTAGCCACCAAACAGCGAGCGGCACGCAGATCCCGAGCCCTGGCGAGCAATCAACGACAGCTCCGAGGGCGAGTCGGGCAGCTCGTACAGGTCAGCAATGGCACGGACTAGGGCAGCGAAGCCGGCAGCCGACGAGGCCAGGCCAGCAGCCGTGGGGAAGTTGTTTTCGGAGACGATGCGCAGAGGGAGGGTCGAGAGCTTGGGCAGGGTGGCGTCGACAGCCTCGAGGGCGGCACGGCGGACCTTGAGCTCGCGCAGGCAGGCCTGGGTACGAGCGCCCGAGACGTCGGCATTCTCGCCGTTGAGAATAAGCACGTCGCCGGCAGGGTACGAAGCCGAGCACGAGGCTGTGGTCAGCGTGCGCAGGTCGTTTTGCGAGAGCGTGACGGACAACGAGCTGTTGGTGGGCAGGTTGAGCTTGGCGTCGCGTTTGCCCCAGTACCTAGAAGAGTTAGAGAGCGTAGAATGATAAAGGAGAGACACTCAGTCTTACTTGACAACAGCAATGTTGACAGGGGCGGTGGTGCTGGCACGGTAAACTTTGGAGTCGGCCATTGTGATGGGAGCGGAGGGGTGTGGTGGCAGTGGAAGACGATGGTTGAGTAAAAGTGTCAAGAAGAAACCGCTCGTTTGAATGTGCGACAGCAGACGAAGCGTTTAAATGTACGATGGCAGATGAAGGAAGAATGGGTTGACAACAACAAAGAAAGACAAGCAACCAGTCAGCAATCGCGCGGACCGTATAACGTAAAGAGCGGACTCTTGTTGGTGGCTCAATTGTTTTTATTCCTCCTGTCACATTACGTTTAATTTGGTCCAGGGGACTTGGCGGGGTCTATTTTGCCTGGTGCCCAAAGAAGAAACAGTGGGCTATTGGCTATTGGCGGGACTTTGTGCTTCTGCAACTTTTGATTGCTTTGCCAATCTACTTTGCTTTCTGCATGTTTTGCTTCTTGATGCATGTTTCTTGTTCATTAATTATTGCTGGCTCGTTCTTGTTGCCGTTCATCATTGAGGTTGTCTGTTGGGAGGTGGGCTAGCAGAGTGTTGTGCATGGTGAGACAAACCCTATTTAACCCTTATTTCTACTGGAATGTGACCAAGCCAAAGTGATGTGCACTAGCATTGTCTCTCATCCACAATGATGTACACAATGTAAATATGCTAATCATGGCACGATGCAGCGTTCGTAACGAAGCAGTGTTCCTTGATCCTTGTGTGAAATTAGCACCCAAGGGGCTGTACTGCTCAAAAGACTGCCTTGTCTCAAGGTACTGTCTGATAGTGAGTCTGCCGTCGGCTTGACTTATCAATGTACCATACAACTAGGTATCTAGAACCCTAACAACCCTAGCCATGTACTACCTAGACCTTTACACCGATGAAACCGCCTTGTCTCACTGTTGAGCGCTGTAATGTCTCGTGCCGATGCCGTGCAGCGGAGCTCGGCATTTACTTGTAGGGCTCGTTGGAGGGTTGATGGCATGTAGACACAGCGAGGGCTACTAGTGGATATGAAGCTTAGCAAGTAAATGAAGGGGAATTCCAGTGACGAGGTTGGTGTGGGTAGTAATAAAACCCTTGAGGAGATTGGATTCAATAGATGGTGATGCAGTCTTTTGGGCACGCTGTCCAGCGGATCTTATCCCTACAGGTTGTCTGGGATCATCTAGGGACACGCACGTACTTATAAGCCGCCGTTTCCTCCTCTCTAGAGCTCTATGTTGAACACAACAGCAAACCAAGAATCAACAATCATGTTCTTGAGTGCTCTGTTAGTGGTACTGTCACTTTTGGCTGAGCCGGTGGCCGCTGCCAAAGTGCACAAGTACATTGTTGAGTTTGAAGAGGCACGTAACACCACACATGCCCCAAGATACTATTTAATTACCCAACGCTGCTACCAAGAGTCCTACTAACCGGCCACAGCTCCAACACATTAAGCGCCTGGCAGCCCGAAGTAACGACCTGACCATCTGCCGAACATATGCCCACGAGCTATTCAAGGGCGCGTCCGTCGAGACGTCTGTGCTGGCACAAGGCGACCTGGAGAAACTCGAAGGCGTCAAGAAGGTCTGGAAGAACAACGTGGTTGTGCTGAATGTGCCGCAGATTGCCACGACGTTTGCCGACGATGCAGCGTCGCCAGCGTATTCGCAGCACAACATCACGGGCGTTCAGAAGTTGCACGATATGGGCATTCTGGGGCAAGGAGTAAAGATTGCCATAGTTGACACTGGCGTACAGTACACGCATCCAGCGGTAAGTTCACTTGTCTGGTGATGAGAGATAAGCTAACGGAATAGCTTGGCGGGTGCTTTGGCAAAGGTTGCAAGGTCGCAGGCGGCTATGACTTGGTGGGAAATGGAGGTGAGTAGCTGGCAGTATTCGGGAAGGACTTGGCTAAAAGAACCAGCCTGGCCAGACAATGGCTCACGGGAACCAGACGATGACCCGATGGACATGCAGTTCCACGGCACCCACGTATCGGGCATTATTGGCGGGCAGACAAACAAGTAGGTTGTAGAGACTACGCCTACTGGCTAGACTATCTGGGCTGAACTAACAACCCCAGCTGGCAAGGCGTTGCTCCAAACGCTTCCCTCTACGCCTACAAAATATTTTCCTCGTCCAAAACCACCGACGAAGCAACCATTATCGATGCCTTTCTCCGAGCCGAGTCTGATGGCGTCCGTTGCTCCCTTCCTCTCTATTCATCTACTTTCACTAACAACTACAGGTCGATGTCATCAGCTGCAGTGTCGGTAGCATCCTTGGCTGGGCCGAAAATGCTTGGGCCGTTGTCAGCAACCGCCTAATTACCGAAAAAGGCGTTGTCATCGCCATCGCTGCCAGCAACTCGGGCGCCATTGGTCCCTTCTTTAGCACCTCGGGCGCGTCTGCCGAACATGTGCTCTCTGTCGCCTCCATCGAGGGCGAGGTATCTGCACAACCCGCCATGACGGCTACTTTTTCCATTCGCAACGCCTCGCACACTGCAAAAATTGGTTATGTCCCCTCGACTACCTGGTTTGATAAGGCTGTTGTCGGCTGGCCGCTGGTGCCTATGGGACTAAACACGTCGGTGGCTGACGAGGCCTGCCACCCGTATCCGCCTGCCTGGCGCAACCTGACGCAGGTGATCCCCCTCGTGCGCCGCGGTGGCTGCCCTATGATGACCAAGCAGACCAACCTAGCCGCCCTCGGCGCCACCAAGATGTTGCTATACAACGACGAGAGCGTCATCGCCGCACTGTACACCAACAATGCCACCTCGCAGGTCGGCCTGATTGACGCTGACGCTGGTGCCGCCATCATCGCCACCTATGCTGCTGGCGGCCATGTGACTGCCTCCTTTGCTGCCGGTCCCCTTTGATATCGTCAGCATGCCGCGCACCTCCGCCAGCCTGCCATCCGAGTACACCTCATGGGGTGGTCTGTACGACCTGCAGCTCAAGCCTGACGTGGCTGCGCCGGGCGGCAACATCTGGAGCACACTGCCGACCGACGCGTACGGCGTGCTCAGCGGGACCAGCATGGCGGCGCCGTATATTGCTGGCGTGGCCGCGCTGTACATTTCTCAGCACGGTGGGCGTGCGACGCGCGGCATTCATGTCGGCATGGATGTAGCCCAGCGCATGCGCAGCACGGCACGCGCGGTGCGCTGGTGGAATGGACGCAGCGAAGCGTTGGCGCCGCCATCCAGGTTGGCGCAGGCGTAGTCGATGCGCACGCGCTGGTGACGTACAAGTCTCGCGTAGTCGGGGCGGCGATGGAGATGAACGACACGGCGCACTTCCAGGCGACTCACGCGATATCTCTGACAAACGGCGGCGATGATGACGTGGTGTACGAGTTTGGGCTGCAGGATGCGGCGGGAATTGAGATGCTGGACGAGTGGAACGCAAACTATGAGTCGCCAATGATCAAGACTCTAGACAAGCTGGCGCCGGTGGATATGCGCGTGAATGCGTCGCTGCCGAGACGGCTGCGGCTGCGGGCGGGAGCGTCGGCAAATGTCAGCGTGACGTTTGCGCAGCCGCGCGGCTGGAACGCTACAAGGCTACCACTATATAGCGGCAAGGTAAGCGTGGTCAGCAGTCGCGGAGAGCAGTTTGGCATTCCGTACATGGGCCTGGCAGCGTCGCTGCGACAGGAATTTGATGCACTCTGGATGGACGGATGGCCACGCGCAACAGTGACATCGTCATATGTCGATCTATGGACGCACCCGGTGGTAGACAATAATGTATGGAGTCAAAACCAGTCATACATTATTCTGCAGACGCTGGCCAAGTGGGGTACGCGGGAGTTGAGATTTGACGTAAGTTGCTGGTTACCCTAAGATAACCCTTAATACTGACGTCAACCAGATCTACGAACCTGGCTTTACCGAGTCCAACTGGACGTATCCGCCTACTGTGGGCGACTCGGGCTATCTTGGATCTGCAGCATACTGGGACGGTAGCAGCAGCATGTACTTTAATCGGTTCTCGTCGTCGTCCGACCCCGACTCGTCGATACCCTTTCCCGAGACCAACATGGCACGCAACGGCGACACTGCGACATATAGTGCTGTGTTTTTCTGGTTTGGCAAAATGGCCAACGGCAGTCAGATTGAGCCAGGAAAGTACGCGCTGCGGATAGCGGCGCTCAAACCGTTTGGCGATAGACGTGTGGCGCAGGACTGGGACGTATTCAAGACCCCTGAGATTACAGTCACGGGCAAGTATAGCAAGACAAAGATGTAGGGAGTTTTACAAGATTGAATATTACTCATGCTAATTTTATAGTCTCATGTGTTGCTGCCGTGGAGAAATATGTCTCGTCATGTGTAACTGAAAACGACCCAACACGTATAAACATCCCCTGAGGTTGTGGCTTGATGATCAGGCCCCAGCTCTCACAGACATCCTTCCCCTCCTCCTTTCTCCTTATCCTCGATACAAACAGCGCCTCTACGTCTTGGACGTCTTTGTCTGATAGTTCCACATCCAAATAGCACTTTAGACCTTTAGAAGACACACCCTTCAGGCTCGGTGTAGCTCCATGCACACCCTGAAGCGCTGTCCTTTGCCCGCTGATATGCAGAGTCTTGTATCCATCTTCCCATAAAAACTTTCCCGTCTCCTCCTTTGCCTTGCTTATGCCGTCCGCGTTGCCTCTAAGTTCCAGCTGTGGCACATCCCGCTCCAACTCCACCAGACTGCACAGCGGCGATACTTCGTCGACAGTCTGCCACTGCTTGAAGTCAACTGGATATTCCGTGGCCTGTGGCAACCTAAACCAGCACCATGACGGAAACGCCGTGCCTCTTGTCAATAGCTCCTCTAATGTGCCGCGTGCATTGGTTGTCTTGTGCCACGCCAGAGCACAGTGCATCAGCGGTACCGGCAGGCCAAACATGAAATCCATGTGCCACTCCTGTGCCAGCTCGCAGCCGACGCCCTTGAAGGCTTCCATGATGTTGTCGTAAGTGTCAACCTGCCGCGTTGTATAGTCGGTTACGCAGCGCGTATAGTTGGCAAAATCAAGCACCTCAAGTGTCGGTACCGAGAGACCCAGCTCAAGAAACGGCTTTGTGCGTGTGCTGAACGAATTGCGCCGGATGAAGCCAGCTGGCGGCGATGGCGCTTTGGCAGTGGTTTTGTAGTTTGCTGAGCATTGCGACCAACTTTCAGAGGCTAGAGCGCACTTGCATTGGTACATTACGGCCTTTTCAGTGATGAACAGCACACGTGACGATAGCAACTTCTCCTGAAAGGTCCAACGGCGCTTGTTCCACTGTGTCTTGGCAATGATGTCATCGAGGTCAGTGGGAGAGATCTCAGACCCATTTTTGCATGGGCTGGGCACGCTTGCGTCGTTGTTGAAGCGTGGGAGTCTTGTCAGCTTTTTTTCGTCAAAGGCGAGACAAATGGTGAGCTGGGCGTTGGAATAGATTTTGTGCATGTTTTCTATCAAGTAGTGATTCTTGTCGTTATTGTCCTGAGGAATACACAGACGGTCGATCCAAATGTACTCGTAGCCTAGATCAGCGGCAAGGTCCACGCAGTTTCTGATGAGCTCCGAGGGGTTTTCGAGGTCGTGGGAGGACTGGTCGTGGTCGGTGTGGTACCACATATAGCTGAGAGCCACATACTTGATTTGGGGATTCATAGGCTTCTCGACAGTCTTGGTGCGTACGTCGATGAGTTTGAGTTCCTGTAGCAGTGGCGCATCTTTTGTCGGTGAGGATGACCAGTGACTTTGGGGATCGCATTCACACGTTTTGATCCAGTTATTGAACAAAGAAACGTCCATTTTAATGAAGGGAAAGTAGGTATTTGGCAAGTAGAAAGATCCAGCGTAAGCTGGTTCATGACATTAGCGGGTGGATGTGAAGAACAAAGGGAGACTATATATAAATATGTGTGTATGTATGTAGATTTTGGTTTGTTAACCCTAATATAAAGTTGTAATCTTATAGTTGTTAACCCAAAATATCCATAACACATGTATGGACACCCTTGGCAGTGAGTTTGTTGTAATTCTTGTTTTTGTTTTTTTTTTTGCCCTTTCATCGCGGGTTGGTGCATTTGTCCACTTCAAGGTCATGCAGAAGTAAGTATAGGGGATTACCAAAACTTCCCGCCTTTAAATTTCAATATTTTTTCAATATGTTTTCTTTTCTTCCGCCACCACCAACACGTGACAACCCAGGCCACCACAGAAAATGCTCTGGCAAGCCACCATCTCTTGACGATAGAGACCTACGTTGAAATTGCCAGGAGGCTGAAAAAGTATCTTGAACCTTAAACTGTAGTCCATCTGTTTATACATTAACCCTAAGGAGGTACCTCCACAAACCCGGTATCAAGGACTATCAGACACTTGCAAAGCTTCTCCTTCATCCATATTCAACTAAGAAGAGACTGGCTGAAGCCAAGTTGTATGTTAATAAGTGCTTTTCCTTCTGGCAAAGAGTTGTGTTCTCGGGCGAATCTTGTGTGGATAGAGGAGCCAATATAAAACAGCTGTGGGCATGGGCGTCAAATGGTTAGGAACTACCCCTCTTTATCTTGTGTTTTCCACCACTAACAACTTGACAACCCTAGGCGAATATAGGCTTGATTCAACACCTGTTAAGAGAGAACAAAGATAAATATGCAAAGCCAGATGTTCTGGTGTAATATTTCCTATAAATCTAGAACAAACATAGTGCCTTGTTTTCCAGACCCACGATTCAATAAGAGATGGCTAACAAATGACATCTACTTGGATATACCTGATTCATACCTCCCTACAATTGCAAACGCCGACTCTATCGTTATGCAACA
Source organism: Thielaviopsis cerberus (assembly GCA_016859225.1). Classification (NCBI taxonomy): domain Eukaryota; kingdom Fungi; phylum Ascomycota; class Sordariomycetes; order Microascales; family Ceratocystidaceae; genus Thielaviopsis; species Thielaviopsis cerberus. The sequence continues at coordinate 10,532 of JACYXV010000233.1, read as the reverse complement.
TAACGCACCTATTCCTAAATCTAGAGTCATAGTCATGCTAGAGTGGTTTGAAGACAATGGTATAGAGGTTCATCCTTGACCTGCTTTCTCCGATTTGAACCCATTAAGCATGTATGGCCGAGACTTAAACACATACGGTCTGGTCTTGAAAGTATGAAAACCTGCACAAGGGGCCATAAAAACAAGACCAATCATAAGCACTTCTCGTTGCTGTTGATGATATTGGGGAAGATTTATATCAAGGCTTTATACAAACCTTGGTCGAATCTATGCCCAGGAGACTTTAAGCAGTCATTGATACAACTTTTTGGCGTACTAAATACTAAAAAACAAATATAACAGTTGTGCTCCTTTCAACTTGCTCTTTTCTCGTCCATCTTCTACCCCCTTCTTGTTATCTTTCAGGCTGCGTCATGGGCCCACTTTATGGTATACCTTTTACCATTCCACGTCGTTCTTCAGCACCAACATTACCACCCACCATAATTCCTGCTACGCCTGTCATAACCAATAAGCTTTAAAATTGAAAATCTATCAAACCATCTGCCTGATTTGCCATAACTCATAGACCCCAACCGCAGGATCTATTCCATTCTTCGTTGTCAAACTCGAGGAGCCCCCGGCGCTTGGGAACTCACCGTAGTCGCTCTGTGCTGACGACCGCAGCGACTCCGCAGCCTTGGACACCAACATGTCCTCATCATAGTCTACGTGATGGCTCGCTGAGCCCGTCAGAGCACCAGATCCCGAGCCGCCGCCGGTGCGTGAATTCGCTGGGCGGTCCGACTGGTGCGTGCGCTTTTCGGCCGAGTTGATGTATGAGGTCTTGATGTGTGTTATGAGCACGCGCAAGACAGGTATGGAGGCGGCCATGACGGTGGTACCAACCTCTGCGGCGCTCCAAATTACGAGCTCGGCTCCGTGGTCTGAGGCGTGTTAGGAAAAGGAACAAGGCGGCTGGATGTATCGCCAATATGAAGCGAGCCAGCAAAGCAAGCTTACGTAGCAAGGCGCTCCTATATATATGCCTTTATACTCACAAGTAAAGTCACCGCTGGAAAGCGATGGAATTTTTGATGCTTTAATAAACGCGGTAGTTGCCGCACTTGTAAGCTGTTAGCGACTCCTAATCGGGCTGTCTGAGTTCATGATTGTAATTACATACAATATGCCCATACTCATGGCAACACCAACACCAATCTTTTCCTTGAGCTTCATTTGTAAACCCCAGATTATTTTCCAGGGTAGCATAGCCAATGCCAGATCGATAGTGCCCGAACACACTGTGTATGTCAGCGAATCAACTCATGTCGACCACACCTGTTATGCCAAACAACTCACCCGCTCCAAATATGCCATAATAGACAACTATGTTGCCCCCAGGGTTAACCCAGATGAAAACGGCACTTGTACCCATGGACGCAAGGATTATAAAGATGCAAAACCACACGGCAATGCGCCAGCTGCCGTGTGTAATACGCAGCAGTGTCACGGCAAAAGAGATTTTGCTAAAGATGGACGCAAATATGGAGATGAAGCCAGAGATGTTACCGTACAGTGTGAGCATTGGCATGTTTTGCTCTTCAATGTAGTAGATGTGCGTGCCCATGCCGTAGTGCACGTTGACCTCAGTCAAGCTGACGTTGGCAATGAAGACGACCTGCCGAGTTAGATGTGTTTCGGTCCGTGTATGTGTAGGGGAGACGCACATAGGCCAACAGAAGCATGTAGTCGTCCCACCAGAGACCGCGCGCGTTGGTGGTCTTGCAGTATATGCGCAGGCCAACAAAGACGGTAGCCAGGCTAAACATCAGCCAGCTAACTATGCGCATGCGGTCACCGAGGTTGTCTGACGGCGGCTTGATGGAGATTCCGGAGCCCTGTTCAAAAACGCTCATGGCGACGAGCGTGAAGACGGGATTGGCGTAGAACTGATGGCGAGTAAAACATTCAAGAGAACCTACAGGCTGCAAGACGTGAGGGAGTACATGAGTCCAGGCAGCCTTTACAGGTGCGGCCTTTGGACTTATATCCTCGCCGTCCCTAGCATGTCGTCCCTTTATCACGTCTTTAGTCACTAGCCACCAAGGTCTTTATTCACTAGCCACCAAGGTCTTTATTCACTAGCCACCAAGCAGATCTAATACAAAAGTCGCCAGTGGCATTTCCTTGGCTTGTCTTGCCGTGCTTTGTTGTGATTTGCTATGCGATGCTATGGTTCCCTTCGTATCCCAGTCCAGCTCTCGATCGGCCTCCCTTACTGTGGCTTTTCTTTTTCCATGTGCTTATTCACACCTAGATTCTTTCTTGCCCATATATTTTCTCGAGCAGCAGGGCAAATTGCAGGAAAAAGCACTATAAGCAAAATTACAAGCGTTGTGTGTGACGGGCGGCAGACTCGGCGCGCAGATCAAGGTTTGTGATTTGAGTTTTGTCACTGCTTATTTGCGTAATAAAGCACCAACTAGCAGGCCTTTGGGTGGCTTCTCGGGGTCTGTTGGGCGGTTCTTTTAAATTACGGCCATCTTTTACCTACGCTGTTGCATTGTCCTCATATACAGCGGAAATACAAGATGCAAATCCCGTTCTGCAGGTCCGCATATACAACTGTTTTTCATCTTCAGCGCTGAATCTGGCGTAGCCAGTATACGAGACTTGCAAGTAACTAGTTCAGCAACCCGGCACTCTACCACTCCCTTTGGTGGCTGCTGGCGCGTCTGGCTTGTATCATATTTGTCGTCCTTCATTCTTTGCACTGTTCCTTTGCTGTTCCTCGCCCGTCACTGTCAAGTTGTAGTGAGACATTTACGTGCCAATGTCTGCCGTTTATTTGACTTGTTTTCAGGCTACATCTTGCTGCCTTTTTCTTCGTTGGACTGAATAGACTGGCGGGAAATGTCTTCTCACATCAACTTAGTTAACCCTTACTATCGAGCTGCGCAAGGGTTAACCGGCTCTTATTAGCTGACAGCTCGTCAGCGTCATTTTAGAACAGGTCTTGGAAGCTCATAATCTATCCCTGGGCTTAGCTGTCCCTCAGATAAGCATTTGTATTTCACAGCTTGGTCAGCCTTTAACAACAGACCCTGTCAGCAATTAGTCCACCTTCTCTTGAAAGCGGGCAAATTTGTCTGCAGCCCCTGGTTCTAGGGAGTCAGCCTGGGCAAGACAAAGTACATGTATATTTCTAGATCACCGTGATATGATAGGGTTTTAGTGTTCCCTTGATAGGCTAGGAGCTAGTAATTCCATTTGAGCCGAGCCCGACTTCACAGGGAGAAGCAAGCGTTTGCTCAAACGTAAATATTGATGTTGCACATTTCACAAGGTAGATCAGAAAATGAACTTTACAGACGCATCAAAACATTACATCTTGAAAACCCAATCCTGTTTTGTGCAAATTACTGTTGTTGCAGGCTGATCTGTACAGTCTATTCCGTGCTTTAGACCATCAAAAGAACAAGTTAATCATACATATCAGCTGCATATATCAGGCGACAAATATGCAACTTGCATCTTCCCGGCCGTTACGCTCTACAATGCAACAGTAAAACCGCCTTTTAGAAGATGACAAGGCTTGTGCCATATAGAAAAACATCGTGACCTACTGGAGGAGTAAACGAAGCGGAGAAAATTTGAACTTTGAAATCGGCCGACCACGGCTTCTTCAAAGGCAGATTTTAAAGAAACTGAAATCTCACGGTGTATACAAGATCGGCCGGGTATCGGCGGTATATTTTTGCTCAAAGAAACGGAAGCCGAGGCTATCTGGAAAGCATTCCATAATCACTTTATACAGAGGTATCAAGAAACACCATCAAAGTGTGTGTCGCCATGTCCACGGTCACCTAGACCGAAAACCTCATCATGAGGGCCACATCTTGGTATCCCCAATACAAACAGAACAGTGTAATCTTCCAGATCTATGCTGTATCGACCGAGTTCCCATTGCTTGCTTTCTACTGGAACAAGCATACTGTGAACTGTGCCACGCTAACCCAATCACAGGGCTCAAATGCAGCAATTCCAATGTTGGCCCTTCTCATAAGCCTTGGCTTCATCAAGGCTAGAAGCATAAGATACTTGGCACCACGTATTTGTTCTGTTCAAGATGCCAGCCAGCCCTAGTGAGTGCACCAAGCGAGCCTATTAGAGACGGAGACGTGGACATTCAACATACCTGCATATTAATAGGCCCTAGAATAAATTAAACTTTAAAACAACCAAAACTCCTACACACAAATGTCCCCCTATTGCCTAATCCGATTGTACCGACGGACTTTGGATCCGTCACTGAGCTTTTGTTGCACATGCTCCAGTGTGTATCCAAACAACCATGGCAGAGCTACAAAGCGAATTCCATAGTACACAAAGCCCAGTGACAGAATAGACAGGGCGACAACCGACGACAGCCAGTACGGTAGATTCGTACTGCCTTTTCCATTAGGCGGACGCACAAACGGCATGACAATCAAGAACTACATAGTTAGCAGGAAGAAAGGCGGGTTTTCAAGAGCAAGAGGTGCTTTACTCGAGGGAAAGAAGAAACTTACAATATTACTGGCCATGTACAGCCCAATCACGCTCCAGTGCACGGGAAAGGCAGACTGGAAACTCTCCCTCTCCGTCAACCGCAGCTTAATCAGGCCAGCCGTGACGGCTGTCAACATCACGGTAGTCGGATAAGTGCTCAGGCTAACAACAAAGGTAAAAGCGTCACCAGCAGGCGGCGCGCAGATGAAGAGCACACTGACGAGGAAGTGCAGAAACAGCGCGTTTATGGGGGTTTTGAAGGGGCGGTTTTGCATGAGGATGTTGGAGAAGGGCATTACACCGTCCTTGGAGAGTTCTTGGATTACGCGGGCTAGGATTGTTAGCGGGAGAAGAGAGGGGGAGAGGCGAGTGGAGAGAGGGGGAGAGGCGAGTAGAGAGAGGGGGAAGAGACGGGTAGAGAGAGGGGGAGAGAAGGACCTGATAGAAGGCGCTTAGAGAGGATATACGTACGGACTGTAAAGGCAATACCAAGGAGGTGGCCCAGAGCGGATAGCGAGACAAGCACCGGAAGAGCCTTGGTACCAGCGCTGTCGCCAAACACGTTCTTGAACATGGTGGCAGCAATAGTGACTTTGGACGCGAGCATCTGCTCTTTAGTGACGGCCGCAAACTGTATGTGTTAGCACTTTCATCCTACTCTCTTACACCACTACTTACATAAGCTACATTTGCCAGTGTATATAGCACCGCCAGAATGCCCATCGACAGCGGCAACGCGATTCTCAGCGTGCGCTGTGGATTCTTGACCTCTGACAATACAGCATTGACGTTGTCATAGCCGTTGTACGAGAATATGACGTTCAAGATGGCCGAGCCAATCTGGTAACCGTTACTGGACGTGCCCTCAAACGCGTTTGTAAAGTTATCTGGCTTGTCAATTTTCAAGTGTCCGCCCAGCGCCGCAAACCCGCAGCACACGATAAAAAGTAGGGTAAACAGCTTGACCACCGACATGGCATCCTGCAGCGCACGGCCCACGCGCGGTGCCACGCTGTGCATACCCACGGCAAACGCCACGCTGGCGATGGCACAACCACGCAGTTTCCACGTGGTCGCCTCGGTGCCGGCGGCCACCAGGATATATGACGAAAAGGTGATGGCGTTTGAGGCCGAGACTTGCAGGAAGACACAGTAGAATATGTAAATGCAGGTCTGCAGTAGGCGCGGCGAAAAGGCGCGTTCCAGATAGTTCTTCATGCCACCAGAGCGCGGGATGGCGCTGCCGAACTCGAGCATGACAAAGGCACCACAAGTTGATATCACGGCACCGATGATCCAGCACATGAGAGCCATTCCAACGCTACCAGACTGCTTGTAAATGGTGCTGGGAGTAGAGAAGATGCTGGAAGCAGCAGAGTTAGCACGCGTGGTATATGAGGGGGGACCGGGGTAGGAGGGGGACCCGGGGTAGGAGGGGCATGATGGAGATGACAGGGGCAAAACTCACCCCGAGCCGATAATCTTGTTGACTATCAGTGACACGGCGCCAAAAACACCAATAGTCCGCGGCTGCAAAACGTCTTCTTCAACAGCCAGGTCGACATTCTTGGCAGAATCTTCGTCCTGGCTAGACGAGTCGTGGCGAGTTTCTAACAATGTTAGTAGAGGTAGATGGATACATAGAGCGGCATCCAGCTATAAAGATGCTTCTTGAAATACGGCGATCCAAATGTTGCCATACATACCGTTGATGGGAAAGTCCTTTGTGCTCATTTTGCTGTCTGTCAAGTGCCTGGCTGGTCGTCTGCTTCCGCCAACAACAGCCGACTGCCTGCTTAATATAAAGCGCAGTCGACTCCGGCAGCACCATATTTGCTGCTTAAACTGGAGCATCGCGCAATCAACGCAATTCCATGGCTGCCCTGTCGCCATTTTCCGTCCATCCTCCTCATGACCCCTAGGGAGCGTCCAGCCCCACGACTCTTTTTCAGCGCCGGCCCGGCCAGTGCTCCAACAGGCCTTCTATAGTGGATAGTAATGCAGTAGCGGCGATCCATGATTCACCAGCACGGCGCCGTCGTGATTCTTCAGAGTGATGATGCAATCTAGTCTTGAGCTGCCAGTGCTTAATTTGACAGGCCAGGGTTGCTGAATGTGGGCCCGCCATCAATCGTAAATAAACACCATAATCACGACATCAGGGTTACGCAGCGCCCATACACCGAAAACGGCAGAGGCAAAACGTCTTGAAAGTACGGTTGAGTGGAAAGACGGGCGAGGGAGAGGAAGCTTCGGATTCTCCGCTACATATAAGAAGAAGCATATCTTGACTCTCTTTGAGGTTAGGCAGTACTCTACCAGTATCAACTCAACTCTAACCCTTAGCTTGTGTAGCACTAACCCTTATTCAATACCAAAATGGCAATCTCTTTTGAGCCCTTTGCTGTACCCGGCGCACGCACCTACTTCTCCAACACCCTTCCCTATGGTCTCCTCGTCAAGACTGCTGACGGCTCAGTCCCTGCCGTCACCGACTCCGTCACCGCCCTACGCGAGTTTTCCGCTGCCGGCCACCTGCAAGCTGCCCTGGACAAATATGGCGCCGTGCTGTTCCGCGGTTTTGGCCACCCGTCGGCCAAGACCTTTTCCGACCTTATTAACGCCGCGAGGAGGCCCGTGGATACAAGCCGTATGAGCAGATTGGCCTGGCTGGCAAGAGAACGCCTCTCGAAAAGAACATTTGGACGGCCAACGAAGGGTCACCACTAACACGCTTCTACCAACACAACGAAGTGGGTTTCTCAGGATACCCATATTGTGACGCAATGCAAAAGCTGACGCCCAATAGTACTCTAGATACACCCGATTCCCGTCAAACATTCACTTCTACTGCGTCAAAAAGGCTCCCAAGGGCGGCGCCACTCCCATTGCCCACTCGGCCAACGTCTACGAAAAAGTCGCTGCCGCCATCCCCGCCCTCGTTGAAGGCGTGCACGCGCGCGGCCTCGCCATGAAAATGGTATTTAAAGCACCTGGTCATGAGGCTGCCGTGAACCCCTTCAACTGGGCCGGCATCTACAGTTTCGGACAGGACCTGCAGCCGGGTGACGACGCGGCGACGACGCGCGCCAAGGTCGAGGCGCAGGTGCGTCGGCTGACGGATGATTTCCACTGGGCTCAAGATGAGAGTCTTGAGGTTATCCAGCATATCCCGGGATTACGGCGGGACCCAGCGAATGGCCGGCCGACGTGGTTCAATGGGCTAGTGGGCAGACATGGGATGACGCGGGATATCGGGGCGTTGGAACCGCCGCATCTAGGGCGGGACGGAATGACGTGTAAGTTTCAGCAGAATATCGCGTCATGTAATGGTTGCTAACAAGTTGCAGATCTGCCCTGCGCGTATGGCGATGACACGCCGATCCCCCGCGAATATCTAGACAAACTCATCGATGTCATTAAAGCAGAGGAAATCGACGTTGTCCTAGAGGAAGGCGATTTGCTGCTCTGCGACAACTTTCAGGTGTCACATGGTAGGGAGCCGTGGGAGGGCGAGCGGTTGATTCTAGTGTCGATGTGGGAGGGGCCGACAAAGATTGGGGCGTATTAAACCAGGCATAGATAATGAAGAAGTACTTGAAAGACTAGCTTAACGGTTCCAGCAGACTGTGGTGCGTCATATGTAGCATAGTTCTTTGAGTAGAACTGCGGTCTACTAATAGTTTTGGCAATGTTTTGCTTCACGCAGTCTACTAATAGTTTAAACATTGTTTTACTTGACGCAGTCTACCAACAGTTTAGGCAATGTTTTGCTTCATGTTTCTAAACTCTAAACTGAAATGCGCAATGGTCCTTTGGTATGAGACGAAGACCTTTCTGCCACTTACACCAAACTAGGGTTAATATCGACACTAACCCTAAATCACAAAGGAGCACCCCAGAGTCCAGCTAAGGTCTAAGCCAGATGGACCGTGTTTCGTCTTCGGAAGATTTTTCCTTTTGTGTGTCGGAGAAATTAGCTGCGCAATGAGCCTGCGTGAATATGAAGCGAAAGAGAAAGCCGCATGGAATGAAAAGGAGATTGAGTGACAGGAGTACGTAGTCATAGTCATTGTAGTCTTGGATGAAAAGAGCGAGTGAGGCACAAAGCAAAGTGAGTTCAACAGCCGTTTGTAAGACGAGCTATGACCTTGGACAGGCTCGGTGTCGACGGGCTGCACGGCTGCACGGTCCGTCATTTCGCATGTTGCCAAGATCCAGGCACAGCAGATTTAGCAACACATCCGTATACAAACTGCGCTACACTTATTAAACCTATTGCGCCGCCGCCCACTGTCTTTTGCTACCCAATTAGTCCACACACTGCGACTCTGTCATCATTGTTGCATGAACCCACCCGCCTGTCCGTGGCTCTTGGTCTCTGTCGGGCTCCTGGTCTTTGCCGGACCTTATCTGCCAACATATCCGTGATCTACAAGTGGGCTCTGACTTGTGGCACTCGTGCGTACCTGAATCCAATAGCCTGACGTAGTAAAACAGAATGAAAAGCCAGCTACTCCTAAATAGCAAGACTACGCAGGTTCCCTTGTACAGACGCCCATGTTGGATGGGTAGACCAGCAAAGCGACAAATCTGATACACACCCCTGTTCTTTTGACTTTTATAGGCCTTTGCCCTCTCCCAAGCAGCAATCTCTCTAAGTAGCAACCATACAAAGAAGGGAGGGGAGCAAAGAGCCAGAGGATGACTAGTGTGTTTGGCAATTTGCGTTTCCCTTGACCGCCCACCGCAGCCCAGACGGCTATCATATCCGTCTCCGCCAGAGTGCTAGACAGACTCAACCTACATTGGCACCGTCTACGCAGCCCAGGAAACCCTGGCTGTTGTTTTCGGGAGTGTCAAATTCAATAAAGGGTCCTGACCAAGCAAATAATTGCCACAAGACGACGAGCCTGGTCCGCCAAGCCCCAAGTGAAGCCTCCTATCCGATACCTGCGTTCTCTTTCTTATATTGGTAGACGGCTTTTGTTTCTATTCTCATTTGCCTATTTGGTCTTTTCCTCTTCTTCTTTCTCTTTCTCTCTCTTCCTCTTTTGTTCCTCGTTGTGTTTCTTCTTCTATTCGTCCACCGTTGCATTGAATTGCAAGCAGTCTTTGCGTTGTCTTTTATTTTGTTTTTATTATTTCTATTCTATTCTTGACTCGTTCTTTTCTGATTTCCTTCTTTGCTGTTCTGCCTCTGGACTATCGTGTCCATTCTCTCACACAATACCTCTTCCATTGTATTCACTCATTTCTTGTTTGCCTGCTGCTTCGCTTCTTTCACGCTCCTTATATTCCCTTTTATTATATATTTCTTTATTATTCTTTGGCGTTTGCTCGCGACCGTCTGTTCTCACGCTACAAATCATTCTCTTTGATCATCACGAACCCCCGACGACCAACTCATACACTGCATCCAAAGCCTATACTGCCCTAGCGGCCTTTCTTCACCAATACATTCTTTCTTTTGTCTGATTTTAGTGGCCTCTAGCAGTGCTATCTTGAGTGCGCCCATCTTCTCTTCCCTACCATTCAACGCAACGCAAAGCTCTTGTTACATTCCGTCTGCTCCTTCTACCACATAACCAAGAGAGCACCATTTGACAATATGCGCCCAAACTTCGCCCTTCTGTTGGCCCCGATTCTGGTTGTCGCCAATGCCCAGTCAGTCGGCGTCTACTCGGAACCCGTCTACTCCAGCGGCGTAACCCCCTCGCCCATCTTTGAAGCAGTCACGTCCACTGCCTCTGGCGCCGTAGCCGGCCCCGCCACCAGCTCGGCTGCCTCTTCTTCATCTGTGGCTACTACGTCTGCGCCATCCTCCACCAACACTCCTGCCACCGGCGTCAACCCTACCTTTTCCTCGGGCCAAACTCCTGAGCCCGTCCTTGTCCCCGTGACCGATGGTACCACTGCTTCGACTTCTGCTCTTAGTACGTCAAACTCTGCCGCCACCACCACGGCCGCTGGCTCTGTCACTTCCAGCATCAGCACCG
>JACYXV010000232.1:0-19055 GCA_016859225.1 Thielaviopsis cerberus | reverse complement strand
CAGCAGCGGCAGCAGCAGCTGCCGCAGAGGGGTTGGCTTGCGCGACGTGATTCAACATGGCGGTGGTTGCGGCGGTGGGCGAGCCAACCTGGGCCATGGAGCGTTGGTCGGGCATTTGGGCGGGGGAGCGCGGGTTGCGCTTATCAGTCTTGGAGACACCCATGGGCGAGGTTCGTTGTTGAGCCATAGCGTTCTCGGGCATGTAAGCATATCCAGCACCAGAGGCGGCGGCAGTAGCAGCCATAGCAGCGGCCTGGATCTGGGGGATGCCATAATGCAAGCCCTGTTGGGGGACAGCGTACTGTGACGAATACATCTTAGCTGGGCCAAGTTGAGCTGCGATGTGAGTTGAGGTTAGTGCTTTGGCTTATTTGGGTAATTCAAAGTCAAAACGGCACTCGAATAAGGCAGTTGAGAGACCAATAAAAGACGTCGCTGAAGGCTCCAGTCGATTCGTTTCGATCAAATGGTGCGGGTCCGTTGAAAAGGAACGGTTAAGCTAAAAAGAAGACTTGAGCCAATGTACCGTAAACTCGGCAGAGATGAAACTATTGGCAGCTGAATATAATCCGTTAGAACAATGGTTTTGGGGTAAGCTGAAGACGAAAGTTTCTCTCGTTGAGCTCAAGGTAGAAAAATAAGATGCGAGAATAGGAATATAAATGGAAAGAAGGCGAGCCAAGACAAGACGAAACAGTCAATCAAGTATGACGACCAAGACAAGTCAGACGGATGGATTCGAGGGTTCATGAAGGAGGAAAAGGAATGGAATAAAAGCTTGCTCGTCGTGGGACTGGAATAAGGAACGGGCCGTAACAGCATAGTAGTAAGGCATGAGCAAGAAGGGTCAGTAGAGCAAGAATACAAAGAGAAGCAGAGAGATAGGGTACAGGATATGCTCAGCACTGCCTAGCTTTACTAAACTAAAAGCAAAATGGCTGGCAGCCAACGCTTCATCGAGCATACTGCTGGCTATGCCCAAAGAGGGAAGAAGCCAATAACCCAAGCTATGCGGATAAAGGACAAGGAGAAATGGGCATCAAACAACGCAATGCACAGTACAACAGAGCAAGTCTAGGTTGAGAAGCGTACTGTTTTGTTCCCTATCAAGACCAGAAAACTAGACATGGCCCAAGAAGTGTGTTGGGCAACGAAGAATGCAAGGTCAAAGAGATGCAGTGTGAGGAGGAAAGAGAGGAAAAGGGAGGGTATGGCACTGTCATAGTCACAGTATATGCAGCCTGTTCTGCAGTCTCTGTTTCAAGCGTGTTTTTCCCTTGGGCTTCTGGGGGTGCTGTACTTTCTGGAATCACAAGGGGATTTTTGTGTTGGAATCAGAGGGTCAAAAAGTGACGGGCCATGGAGGTGAGGGAAAGGAGATGCAACTCCGTTTTTTGGGAGGGAGGCTGGCTTCCACCGGCAAAAAGGAAAAGACAAAAGAAACCAAAGCTGTTTGTTTCATGGCTTGTGTACCTCTGCGCTGCTGCTGCAGTTCATCATGTACGATTTCCGCATCTCTTGATGAGCTGGCAGGCTATCTCGTCTTGGTCCAGCCCAGTGTGGTGCAAAGCGCAGCCCAGCCTGGCAGACCTCGGCCCAAATAAGAACGGCTGAACGAGTGTGTGCGTTTTAGGTTGTCGGTCAAGTTTTACCGCTTGATACAATCAATGGCGAGCAAGCAAAAGATAAAGCCTCCCAAAAGTGCTGGTGGCAGGAGAAGACGGACAAAGAGTGAGAGATAGAGAGAGGGAGAGGGAGAGAGAGAGAGGGAGGGAGAGAGAGGTACTGTGGTGTGCATGTATGACGACAGCAAACAAAAAGAAATCTTGCAATAAAGGAACGAGAGCAAAAAGACTGCACCATAGACACGCTATGGAATGACTTTATTCGGGGGATAAGATGGGGGCCAAGGCAAGAAAAGAGCAGCCTTCAACAGTCTTTTTTTTTTCGCACTTGGTTCGGAGAAAGTTCCCCAATTGGAGCATTAAATGTGCTGTGTGTCTGTTCGTGATACACATACCTTTTCGTAAAACGCTACAACAAAGACTGGAAATAATTTGATTGACGCTGTTACTTGTAGAAGGGCGACGAATATTCTAGAACCAGGGTTAGCAACCATGACCTATGGAAACAAAAATAAAAAAAGCACAAGTTGTTGCGAAGCCAGCCAATAATGGAGTGTCGAGTCGAGTTTAAGTCGAATGTGATGAATGTCCGCCGCCTAGTTATATGTGATTGTACTGTTGAAGCTGCCCAGGCAGCCAGCCTAGCCAAATACAGTCACAGGCTACTCTACTCTCTTCCCGCAAAATGAACCAAGAAGATTCATAGAATTGAAAGGACGCTGTGCGAACTCCCGCCGCTAGAGTTGGGCAACAGGGTCACCCTCGGGGTGTGTGTAACCAGCATATGCAACTCAGCTTTCAAAGCATAAAGCACAATCAGCGAGTAGCAGTAGCATCTTGCGGAAAAGACGAGCCATTTCAAGGCGGGGTTGTGCAGCATGCATGTGCTTCTGGCTGCACAAGCAAAAGAAGGAAAAAAAAAAATGAAAAAAGAAAAAAGAAAAAGAAAAAAAAAATGAAATGAAAATACTGCCAGGAAAAGTCGCAGCAGCAGTGTAGATCTATCCGCGCTCTCGCGTTTCGTCCTTTTGCCCTTTGCTTTCTGTTATAGTCGTCACAGCTGCATCAAACCAGCAAAGCTGATGGGAGAGAAAAGTGACAGGACACAAGTTGGTAGAGAGAGACAGGCGGCGGAGGCAACACAGGCCAAGGGAGGGGAGGGCGTCTGATAGACTGAGAGAAAAAGAAAAAGTAGAACAAAATGCAACACCCCCATAATCGATGTGTTGGCACCGAGTGAAAAGGGTGGCATAGGCAGAGGGCCGAATGGAATATCAAAAGAAGAGCAGAGAAAAGGGCAGAGAGCCAAATAGAATAACAGGAGAATAACAAAAAAAAGGTAGAAGGCCAGGTAGAATAGCAGACGAAGAGCAAAGAATAAAAAGGAAAGCCGACTATGTCATCGCGTCATGTGCTGCAGCATTTGTTTGAGCCAATGCAGCCTGCACCACAAGAATAAAATGTGATAATCGACGCATTGCAGCTCGTATGCCAAATCCATAGGTAGAGCAGATTAGGCTAGGTTAAGCACCACGCCGCTTGTCCACAGTCATTCGGGCTGTAAACATTGCCGCCTTTGTTTCTTTTGTATTTTTGCTTCGTCTTTACAGTGCCAGCTTGATGGGGCGTAAGACGCGACAAATAGCGAGGGGTTTGATGCGCCAGACAACGAGAGAGGAAAAGGCGCTGGCAAAAGACTCGCGGTTGTAATGTATTTTGGCGCCCAGCTCAAGTACCATCTGGTTGCGCGCTGGCGGTATTTCGGGCCAGTGAGAAGCAAACGCTGCCCAAGTGCAAAGTAGCAAGGCAGTTGATTTATATAAAGACGTATTGTAGCGAAGTATATCAACATCGCCAGCATAAGGCAGCCGAGCTTCATACGGCATATTTCAGCCCAGAAAAGATGCCCGGGAACGTATGTAAGCTCTAGGCAGGTCGAAAAATAGGCTGCATAGACAGAAAGAGAGTACATTTGGTGTCAAGGGCACCTCGACTTGGCTTGTGATTCGAGCTTTCCATTGGTCTGGCTGGCGGCGAGAAAGGAAACAATAAAACTTACCAGTTGAGTGTACAAAAGTGTTAAAGGAAACAAGAAGACTTTGAATTGATAGTCAGTAAGAATGAAGATACAAAGATGAGTTGCGTATATAAAAAAAAAATAAAAAAACCAACAAAAAGAAATAAAAAAAAAAAAAAAAAGTTCAGGGTTGAGTTTGAATGGATGGATGAAAGAAAGATGACAAGGGACGGTAAGCAGCCAATGCGCTAACACGGATGAAATGGAAGCGGGCGGGAGCGCTATTATAGTGCAGCAACCAACTCAACTTCACTAGGGACACAAACGACTAAAGAGACAGGCCTCACCTCAGTCAACTCTGAGCGAGCAAGGTCTCTTAGCCACGACAGCTCAGCCCAGCCCAGCCCAGCCCTAATAGCCAGGCTTAAAGCGAGCGGACCATAAATCGAGACAGAGCACAAGGCAAGGCACACACACACACACAAACAAACACACACAGCATACTAGTGAGGCAAATGCACTGTACTTGCGTGCGTATCTGAACATGTATATTCCATGCAAGAAAATGTATGTGGTTCGGGGCCGTTGGCCTTCCTGCTTGTGTTCTGTGCCCCTGACAGCTTCGGGTCTAGGGGAAACAATAACAACCAGTCAAATCAAAGTTGAAGCTGGCCGTAGGCTTTGCTCTGCAGTTCAAGCGTGAATCCTCAAGCCTACCAGACAAGACCAAACGAAACGGGGCCGAAATAAAAGAAAAGAGGAGACGAGAACAAGAACGGGGGCAGAGCTGAACCATCCACCAGTCAGCAGTCACAGAGCGACCCAACTGTCTCTGCTGCCGCTATCCTTTGAGTTACATGTTTCCGGCAGCCTAGCAACAAAAAGACGCAAGGCAACCTCTGGTTGGCTGAGAGCCAGGCATTCGTCCGCACTTGCAGAATAGAAATGGGCGGCGCTTGTTGACAGAACAGGGCAGAACAAGACAAGACAGAAATAAGGTCGGTAGGGCAAAGCAGGATGATGGAGCGGGCATGGAAAACCCCAAGGAGAATGGAGCGGGCGCGGAAAACCCAAGGAAAATGCATAAAAGTAAGCCAACCGCTGCAGGGCAAAAGGAACAAGACAGCCAACCATTGCATTGCCCGCAAAATAGACTGCAGAAGGAGAAGACAGGCTTAAAGAGGCCTACCTCTGCCTAGTAAAAGCATATAAAGCTCATGGTTTGGGAAAGGCTGAGCTGCAAGTGACGCCAGGCAGTAGAATAGGACACGGATACATGCCAAGTCTTATCGCAAACTGAAAAGAAAGGGTACGAGTGCGAATTGGATTCACGGCAGTGTTACTGGCATGTGCTTCTAGACCCCAGAAACCAGGTCAAGTCAATAGAGTGGCTGCAGCAAGACGCGGGATGAAGCTCAGGACATGCTCTTCTTTTGCTCATTCTCGTCTCGTCTCGCCAGCCGATTAATTGACATCTCAAGGGAAAAGGAAAGCGAACGAGCGATGGAGTACACGTTGATCGTCAAGACCGTCATAGGAGCTAAAGCCGAGTCAAGGTTCGAAGTGGATTGATAGATTAAATTGATGGCCCGAGATCGGGAATCGAAACAATCAATCAAGCAGCATCCCAGACAGGCCAGGATTTCTTGTCTGTCTTCTCTATGGTGAACAGGAACAAAACAAACTAGCAAGACTGACGCCGGGCCGCAAAGTAGCAAGTATGACGGACGGTGCAATTTGCAATCCCGACCACTGTCTGCGATTAGCCGCATCAAAGCTACAACAATTGATGGCTCAAACAAAGACGACACTTGGCGCTCTGCTTCGCGCGACTCTAGGTGGGGAAGCGTCTCCAGGCCTTGGCCCCTTCTGTACAGCAGACGGAAGCCTGGGATTGCAGGGTGTGAGAATGCTGAGCGCGCATTGACGCGTAGCGCAGCGCAGAGCTAAATGTCACAAGCTTTGTTTCCTGCAGAGCTTTCAACAGACAGCACTCCCAAAGTAAGCAAAAGAAACGCACCAATACCAGAAAGAACCCAGTCTAAAAGTCACCGTTCCTTCCGTCAAGAGAAGAAACGAAAAATTTTCGCGACGAAAGTTCTTCCAGGAGTTTCCTTGATTTGCTCTTTCTTGCTTTGTGGTGGCCAAATAAATAAAGGCAAAGCAGAATGAAGAGGCAAGAGTAATAAAGGCTGATAGGCGAAAGAGCCGTCCGAAATCAATGCATTAAGAGGCTGCATATCAGAGACTTCTCCAATACTGCTTTTCTGCAGTCGACAAAAGCGACGGTATTTTTATTTTTGTCCTGTCTGTAGCGACAACTAAATGACGATGATTTCAATTCAGCGCTCCGCAGCCAATCGCCAGCGGCCATTGAACCTTTTTTTTTTTCTCATTGCTGTGCTGCAAGTGCCAGGGCCACAGAGCCATTGGCAGGCCGCGATGCACAACCGTCTGTCTGCAAGTAAAAACAAACGAATAGGAACTGGGAATAAAAAAGGGCCATATGGGAAAAACGGGCAAAGCGGAATATGGGCGATAAAAAAAGCGGTGGTCCAAAAACGTACCAGAGTGTTTGATTCGCTGGCGATAATCGCTTCTATTTTTTTCTCGCTCAGTAGTCTTTTTTTTGGGCTTCGGTTGCTCCCCTTGGCGATTGGGATAGATGATTGGTTGTTGAGGGAAGAAGACAAGCAAGAAAAAAAGATGGACGAGAATGCGACAAGATGATTTGAGGGCTTGAGCGGGGTGGGCGGGTCCCAGGTATTTCTAGCCTACGGTCTGCCGCTGCCAGCTGTCTGCAGCTGTGAATGGCACGGTTTTTATGCCTAAAACACACTGTCCCCAGCTCCCAAGTTAGCCTTCGCTAAAATGCTCTTTTAGCTTGGCAGATTTCATTGTGTACCTTGTACCTGCACCATTTTCCTAAGATTTCAATTGTGCATTGTATAGGCTGCAGCTTTTTGTTTTGTTTTATTTTTCTGACTGTTATTTGTACGACATGGTAGATTTCTTCACGCTGGAATAGAGATACTCGAACAGAAAGCACAGCATACTCGAGTTAATGCTGCAAAGGTCGTCAGACGAAGTCCAATTGTACGTGAATAAAAACTGTGTCAATCTGCAAAATTAAGACGACTAAAGTTGGCAAGTATGCAAGTACTTCTCACACGCCCTCTGCATTGCATGTCTCTTTTCCTCTTCCTCTCGTCTCTCTTTCTCTTGATGCGACAATGTGTTTCTTCCGTTCATTTCCATCACATTTTCCCTTCATCTTGCTCAAATTTGTTTTCGCCTTGGTGACTTCCCACGGAATTTCAATTGGGCCAAAAATAACAAACGCTTCGCATGCAATTCCTTGTCCAACAGCAGAAAGGAAAGCTGTTGGATCCCGAGGCTTTTATTGCTGGCTGAAAAATAAGGAAGCGGCTGTGAGCTGCCAGCAAACCTTTCTGCATGGCTGTTGTACCTCCATTTTGTTGCATGCAGTTTAAATTCTTCCTGGAGGGCTCGGACATCGTTGGCTCCCCTCTCGCTAAGCTCCATTCTCGTCAGCTAGCAGCCCAAATTACATTCAAGCCGCCCGAAATAACCGTCTAGCAAAATCCCAAGTATCAGAGCTTCACAGAGTCTGCCTCTCCTTTATTATTCGTCATAGGAACTAATTCTATAGTTCATATATCTGCAATCTGACCTTAGTCTACTAGATCCACGAACTAAACAGACACATGAGCTGTGCTGTGACATACCCCTAGACTATTAAACCCAGAAAATCACACTCACATTGTGTCTCTTGAGGCCGGAAACATAAACAAACAAACACGCGATTTCCAGCACCTATTGTGACGGGGTCAAACATAGGCGTATTGGCATGACGTCAGTTCGGTTTTTCGCCCTCAACATATGTGATGGTCTGACCTGGCTTGCGTGGACTTTCCTTGTCCATCACAGATATTGGTGAGAGTCCTTCTCTATTGTGAGCCTGTAGTGTATATGGCAATAGTGGCCGGCACGTGGCGCTTCTACCTATATCGCTTCAGTGTCTTGTGCACAAGAGAACCAGCACATCGCACACCATCTTCGGGAAAAACGCACTACATTCAGACGTCTAGAAAGACAACAGTCTGTAATGAGGTTTACATTAAGGCGAGAGGACCAAGACAAAAATAGCTGCGTTCTGGTACAAAAATAGCAGGTATAAGCACATCGTATCCGCAAACTTTTGTCCTTTTCCGTCTACAGCCAGTCACTCTTTTTTCACCGACCAAAGATTTAAAAGAAAAGAAGAGAATGCCCAGCAATTGAGTGGCTATGACGACATTATCAGGCTCTAGGATTGCATGTGCCTATGCTGTTTTGTCTGTGCTCGCCTGGAAAACAACCTTTATTTTTTACTTTCATTCTTCTTGTTTCTGTAAATTTAACCCTGGCTCTGATCTCCATCTTAGCCCCTGGGCTGGCGTCAAGACCAATGATCAGCAGCGACTTAGAGATGTCATTTGAATGTTATATTACAGCCGTCGTAGTTCCAAGATGCGGTCACTGATGGCAAGCTCTCTCTCCTTTTGGCATCAGCTTTAACTTGGAAGTTTCCATCATGAATTAAATCAAGTGCTGCTCGTCAATGCTACTAAAAGAAGAAGGCTTGCATAAACATAGCTCCCGTCCTTCTCCTTTTCGTACCTGTCTTGCTCTCCAAGTAAATCCTACGGCCTTTGTCTACCGTTTGCCATTATCGACTGTGACTCAAATTCAACCTTGGGGTTTCTCCCTCTCTTGATCGCAGTCTCGGGTCAGTTTATGGGTAGCTGCATAACGCATTTCAGGCGAAACTACAGGTCGCCTCATAACCTCCGCTTCCTCTTTTTCAGGAGCTCAGTGCAAAGGCAGAGATCAGAGCAAAAAAAAAAGTAGAGTCAAGTGGTGTTGGTAACACCAAGGCTGCCTTACCTTGAGGGGGAGGGAGAGAGAGAGAGAAAAAAAAAACATGAGAAAAGACAAGGTAAGGCCTCACTATGATTTGTTCTTTGTTACTGCAGTCATACACTGTTTGCTTACCCCTCTTTGTTACTAACCGTGACATGGCGGATTCTTTTTCAATCTGTCAAAATCAAATTAAATAATGGTTATTTCATGTAAAGTTACCTCGAAATTATGCCTTGCCAATTGAAATGATGCTTATACTAGGGTTACGAACCATAGGGTCGAGCCAGGTGGATCTGGTGACGTGGCTTGATTGGCTAGCGCTCAACTATCAGCCAAAGCTCAATTGATGGGGCGTTTTACATGGCTTCTGGCCAAATGATTGGCTGGAAAACGTTGGCGCTGAGTTTCGCGGAAAGCAAGGCAATTTCAGGCCAGTTAATGCTCAGCTTTTAAGGGCCTTTTGTAATGTTATAGCAAGTTGGGACAAACAAAACAAAATTGAATTAGATCGGAATAAGCAAGGTAAAATTGTGGTGAAGGATTTGATGAGCTATAAAGAGAATCAGGGAGTAAGACGTTAAGAGTCGTGCTGGGTCGCAGCTCCATTGAAGGCCAATTTCTTGTTTGTATTCTTGCTATGTGGAAAAATAAATGAATAGAAGGCTGGCTGGAATGATGCGAGAGACATTGAAGGCACTGGAAACGGCATGGATACACACAATAAGAGAAGGAGATTTAACACGTGATGTGAGGCCAGCTTGGGAGACACAAGGCCTGTGGAATTTGCAGTAAAGGGTCACAGAGTCAGAAATTAAAGTTCGCAATTTGATCTCACCCTTTGAAAGATGCCAACATCTTCAAAGATGGCAGCTTTAAAAAATCCCTATTGGCGACCGAAGCGGAACACAAAGGAAAGGCGTCTGGTAGAAACAACACGATTGGTTGCTTCGTCCAGTGCTTGTCCCGAAGAAGAAAGTAGTCTAGTAGCCAATGAAAGCGAGATTTCGTGAATGGGTTTCCTGGCTAGGGTTAAATTGGCCTAGCTACAAGCTTTGCCCTAGCGCTATGAGCTGTAACAGAAATGGACAACTCAAACGGCTGCTTTGGTCTTTATCGGTTGGCCTGAATTTGAATGTCAAAGTAGAAGGAATAAAGAACTGCAACTCCACATGATCATGTCACACCCCTTCGTGTAACATGGCCTCGGGCATAACCACTCAATACATGCATAATACGAGTTCATATATATAAACTTAAGATCACGAGGTTGGAGACTGTTTGTACGACAGTGTTGTATTATTTGTATTTTCGAGATACGCTACAATGTGGTATATAACCGTATGACGACCCAGTTACTGCTATATACAACAAGACTCATACATCCGTAAAGACGTTCTCGCTATAAGTTGTAATACGAACGGGAGTATACCGCATGGCTTGGCTTGCCATGACTTCCACTGGTTTCGAGAGACTGGCCTAAAGACAGGCTGGATTGACGTGCCCCAACTCAGCCAATGCCCTAGCCTTCGATGAGGCTTGGAGGCAGAAGGAGCTCCAATGCGATAATTGGGCATCGGTTGTAGAGGCTGACTTTTGGAAAATTATAGGGGTACAGGGCATTTGGCTACGCATAAGCTGAAAAGTATGTTGAAGATGAATGAATGGTAAGACCTTTCCATATCTCGGTACTCGGCACACTACACTTGGGAGATAAGGAAGTAGTGGTAGAACATGTGAAGTACTCACGAAATAGCTAATAGTATTGGGATATGTGTTGGAACAGATAATCCTACGCATAGTCTCTCAGAATCAGGACAACGCCGTCTGTCGTCAGCGGCTGAAGAAGGAACATGTTGTACCATGTTAAACGATGTAAAACGGCCAGCCGATAGGGATTGACACATCGAAACTTGGTACTCTATGCCCAGCTACGGACCTGTATGTATCCCAATTCCTACAGGAGAGGAGATCAACGTAAGACGTCGGCTAGACAGCCAGTTTTAGACGATTGTCCGGGCCTAAGAGTGGACATGGCCTATAGCGAACGCTCCATGCAAGTACACAGTAAACAAAAAAAAATGAGGGCAGCATGTATCGAGGTAGATGTACAAAGTGTAGAAACGATGAGCTGGCAGGAACTCGGCTATAATCATATACAAAATAGGAGCCAAGAGTTTACAGCCTTGATTTAACAGTCAAAGGACTCCGATGTGTCGCATAGATGCTGAGATGGGTAAATCCGCTCAGAGTTTATGAAGCTGTACATGATGTAGGGGGTTAGGAGGAAAACATACTTCATGGCGTCATCATCAAAGATAGACTCCAGCTGATCATCAAACCTCTACCAGGATCCAGCATTTAAATAAGCAGTTGTAATTATTACAGAATAGAAACTCAAAGCTGGTTGTCACTTTAACATCCCCCAACGTATTGTTATTGACGAAGACATACTAAAAACACAATTAGTAACTGAACATTGGGATGTAACGGATAATCATTGTCTAATGGATGGGCCAAATTAGACAAGACACTATATTCATCAAGCAGTGTGGCAAAAAACAAATCCCATTGCTTTGCGCACGTAGTAGTAATAACTGCAGCACGTGTATACTTGGATTACTGCCTATAAACTAGCAAGTAAGTTCTATGTTTTCATCTTCTTACCCGCCGTCGCCTGACCGCTTTTGCCAGCCTCTAAAATACTAGATGTGCATATATCCGCCACTCCAACTTGGAGCCTCGATTATAGGTTGATGCAGCTACACGAGCTGGTTCTATGATGTGTCTTTAGGAAGGCATGTACACTATACTACCTTTAGCAAGCGAATGGTACACTCGTGCACATTTGAATCGTCTGCAGAAGGTGACAACTGGATAAAAGGAGAAGCGACTGCGAGTCTGACTGGCGGCATAGAAGCGGAGAGAGGGAGATAGCAGGGAAATGAGTGCGCATAAAAAGAAAAACACAAGGGAGACGGGCACATGTGTCTCTGGAAGGAAATGGTGGCACTACGAGATTGATAGGTGAATTGAACAAGTAAGTCTTTGAGCAGAAGCGTGTTGGAATTGTGTGCTGTTTTGGGTTAGTAGAAGTCATTTGTAATTCTCAATTGAGATCTGCAAAAAGATACGTGCGTGTGATAGTTATCTAAATTGTCAGTGACGATATGGAAGGCGAAGCTGAAGCGAACAAGTCGCCATGAACAGGGAGAAGCAGAGAGATGGGGTGGTGACTATACGCAAACACAGATTAGAGTCATGAATACAGAGCTCACGAGACAAACATGAAGATTTTTTTTGAAAAAAAAAATTGAGCTGACAATAATGGAAAACATAAACTGTTGGCCTTGGGCCTTTTAAATAACATTGTATCCTGAGTATCGTGAGTTAAAGAGGCTGTTTAACGCAAAATGTGCATACAGTTTGCCGCCTAGAGTATGAATCGTTTACCACATTCACCTGACAACTACTTGCGGCCAGACTCTGATGATGTGCATGAAGAGGGCCTGGCGCTTACGTTTGTGTCTTTTTAGGTTGGATATGTGCTGTGCATGCTTCTTGGAAGCCATTTTAAGTGGAATATGCTCCAAACAATGGCCACAGTAGGCGGCCCAGTGCGTGCAGGCAGCCACAACAACAGAAATGAGATAAACAAAGGAACACATAGTCAAAGCAGGGTGGAATCTCACCAATAGAAAAGGCCCAAGTGACCGAATATTTTCAAGGGCATACATGAGAGACGAGTAAGCAGGATTACTGACCAGCCAATGTTCAATGTCGTATGCGAATAGCGGGCTAATAGAAAGGACGTTAAGCACTCCTGGGTGGGGTTGATGGCAAGGAACTTGATGTGGTACAAGACTAGCAGGTGAATATGAGCTTGGATTTGCGTTTAGAGAGCCAGTAAACAAACGAGGAAACAAAATGATGTTGGCGATCTGTTTACACTTCAACAAGAAATAGTAGCTTGTGAAACGCATATCGTCTCTAAAGCAAATCACAGAGAAGCTGCCTGTAAAAGAGCCGACTAGGCATATTGGCGCGCGGGTTACTAGAAGCCTTGGTTCTATCTTTCTTTGGGACATATCTGTGGCTACGGCTTCCTACCGCCGAAGAATTCAAGACAGGGGCCTGAAAGCCAGTGGAATAAACCCCGCGGCCACAGAAAACGCGGCGTCTAAAATTGTCTTGAGGATAGTGTGGAGAAACTACCACGGCATCGTTAGATGTGTGCTGGGTCGGGAGCTGACTAGAATCATGGCTGAAATTTTGTCTCCCAAGTCAAAACTTAGCCGCAGAAGACTAGGGGAGCAACCGCCGTCTCATCTTTCTCCGCGCCATAGTCTATCGAGACGGCCTCTGCTGGCCGTCGGTTACAACCCGCCTAAGCGCAGAAGCAGCCTTTTGCAGCGCCAAGTGAGGCAGGCGTGCACGCGCATACACTAAGAAGGTCGACTGGAGGAGCGACGTGCAGAACAAGGACCGGGATGTAGACAGCAAGAGTTGAAACAAAGGCAGTCCGATTGATGATAACCGCGCGTATATACGGAAGAACTGAGACGGGACACGGTAGCCGGCAGATGAGAAGAGCCGGGGCCTCATGTCTGTGGGCTCAAGGAGGAGCTTGTGCCAGAAATAGATTAAACATTGCGTTCCAGATTTGGCGGAATGGCCGCTGCAGCTGAGTCTGCAGAAGAGTTGGTTGATGTCACTGGACGTCTATATCTCAAAGTATTAGCGATGTATTTATGCACACAAGTACTATACCAAAAGGTCTTGCCACTCGTCTGTCGCAATACGAGGCTCCGCGTTGCGATATGATCTGGCAAACTATCGCATGTGCTCAATCCGCAGCCAATAAGCAGTCAGTGTTGATAATACCGTGACTCGCAGCTGACGCCGATTCTGCGTAATCCGCTAATTCTAAGGCGATGCTGGCCGACTTTGAAATCACCGGCGTGGTTTTCTTTTTGTTCCTTTGTCGAAAATTGGGTGAAGTGAAGTTTTGCCTCATCAACAGTCGCTCTTGTGATGGCCAATCACAGCTGCACCCAGGGATGTTGAGTGTGCGCTTGCCTTTTGCGTCAACCACAGCCGCCCAGCAAGGCTATGTCAGCACATGCCTATTTTTTTTTTTTCTTCTTCTTTGCTCAATGTTATTTTCTTACTGTTCTTTTTCATATGTGAGAAGAGAAGGAGGAATAGTTCGGCCTGCTCCCGAAGCCACGATTTCCTTGCTTGCTTGATATTGGTTCTTACCAATAATCGCCCGCGGTAACATGCGGCGCACTTTTGAGGATTGGCGCTGGACATAATTGGATGCCGGCTGATGCCACAAGAACAGACAATAGGATTAGCAGATAGAGTTTGTTGTTCAAGACACCACCGATGGGCCTTTTTCAAAGCTTCTGCGACCTCCCCCTCCCTTTGATCGTCTGTCTTGCAGTCGTTAATGTTAAAACTGGGCTAAATACCTACAAACCTCAGTAGCGCTTGGCCTGCGAAACGCACAAGTGCACATTGTCAATTGCATACACGCCCTCCTGCAGCTTTGCGGGCTGACCTATCAGATTGCTCGACGGAGCCTGCAACTCTTGCTCGAAAGTGGGGCTTGAGCGTTTGTTTACAAGACATCATTGGCTGGAGCATATTCTGTTAGTATCCAGACCAAGTACAGCTAAAGGCCAAATGGATCGACATCAAGACCCAAACTGTAGGGCTCAAAACCAGCGGCGCGCCTGCTGTCAAAAGAACAGAGGTAGCAAGACACCCACAAAATCTACACTTGCCATAGCTAGTTCAAGGAAGGTGCAGAGATTTTCCTTTTTTGCCTGGTCACGCCGCCCTTTCTTGCAGCCTGGAAATGAATACTGGCAGAGAATCATCTGCTGGCCGGCGTCAAAGCAGAAGTGCCTTCACAGGTTATCGGCCCAGACCGCACTTAAACTTCTTCTTTTAATGGGTTTCATCTCTTCTTCAACTGACATTGTCGGTCGCCATTTCCAGTCCTAGTCTGTCTACAATAAAGCCCCTGTCGAGAGAAGCCGTGGGGAGTCAAAGCATCACCGACCGCAACTATGCTTTGACCAAAATATTGGCCCTGCCAATATTACATGATTGCAGCCATCTCCAGCTATGCCTTCCCGCTCACCACAATTGAGATCCAAGATACGCAACCGCTATATCGACCCTTTCTCTCATCAGTTAGGACCCAAACAGCCTGATAATGCCCTGTTCATTTAGCCTCTTCCCGCACTGTTCACGATACAAACTCAAGAGCGATAGAGCGCTGACTAACGTAAATCCTTTGTTTCTTCTTGGCCCATAGACCAAAACGAAAGCCAGAAATCAGAGCATGCGATCGCCGAGCCAAGCGAAGGACCCAGAAACCCAGAAATCCAAGCCACAAAGAGAAAACGCAAAGGCATCAAAACAAAGAGAAAGAAACAGGCCGTCGTCCAAAATCTTTTTACACGCCCTCCCTCTGGAAGATACACACCCTGCCCCAGGACATGGACGCTCTTTGCCGCCAACCACACCCCCAGTGATCCAATCCAATTCCAGGGTCTGGCTCGCCGCTGGCCAAAGGCTCAAAGAGACTAAAAGGCCTGGAGGGGCACTCTTCTCTTTGCAAGTTAAGAAGTTTTATTTGTGCTTGATCTATTCCCATTCCATATTTCATTTATTCTGTTTGTTACTCGTTACTACACACATTTTGCCTGCTACTTGTGCAAGCCTGTGTTTTATTCCATCCTGCCACTGAAACCGACCTATCCCATTCTTTCCTTTACGCGCTTGGCTTGTCGCCTGCCCGCCTTTTCTCTTCCTTGTCTATCCGTGATTCTGCCTGCACGCCCACCATCCGCCCACCCCACACACACATAAATCCACCATCGGCCACTACTATATTATATTATCGATTGTCCCGGTCTGCTCTTGGTACCGCCGATTCTTCCCTTTCCTCATCTCTATTCTATCCCATGCTTGGTTTCTGCCTGTGACTTGTAGTCTCCCTTTTCTTGAACCAGTCGACCCGGCACTCACTCCTACTTCCTACCCATTACCCTGGAACCTCTTAAACAGGCTCACATCTCTTCTTTCAATTCTTTTTTTTGTTCCCTTTATTCTTTCTCTTCCCAAATCTTGACGACATTCTTGGTTCTCTGTTACCCACATTGACACAATGGCTGCTACATGTAAACCCAAGCTTCCCCAGCTGTCGACTCCCGTCAACAGCAACTTCCCCATCTCCATCTCTGGCCCTTCGCCGCTTTCTGCCCATCCTCGCTCAGCCAACGATGCTTTCCGGACGCCTATCAGCCCACCGTCTGCCTACATCGAGTATCTGCACCGGTGGTCTCTCAACTCGCCCATGACATCTCGCCCCTCGCACTCTGGCAACACTACGCCGTCTACTGCTAGCAGCCACTCTAGTTGCTCCTGCAAGGCTGCCGCCTCTGCTGCTATTGCCGCTGCCGCTGGCGAAGCACCTCCTACTTCTGTGCCGACATCTGTTATCATCAAACAGGAGCCTGGTTTATATGCGCCACTGACGGCCCCCGCACATTCCGCCAAGCCCCCTTTACCCGTGTGCCTATGTCGGCCCCCGGCCAATGGCGCCTCATTCCCCCAGCCTTAAGGTGCCGCCGTCTCCGGCGCCCGCGCTATCGCCATACCCTACAGACTCGCCAATGAGCGCGCGGTCACCGTTTAGCGCCCGTGGCTACACAACCAAGTTTGACTGGGACGCAGCGCTGAAGGCGCGGCCGACTGCGGGTGAAATCCGTAAGCAACCATCACGGACAAACGTTAGACATATTCGCGAAGTTGTTACTAGAACAGTCACGTTTACTCCGCGGATGAAGCCTGCGCCCAAGGGCAAGCGGAGGAAGGCTGAGTAAATCAGGAACTTGATCTCTCTTTTTATTTTTATTTTTTGCCTTGTTTCTTTTTTATTGTTTATCCCAGCTTTCAAATTTACAGTGGCCGGGCCACGCGACGCTATACACTGCGCCAAAGCGCTACGATTTCCATGACTACTTGTCTCTTTTTTTTTATATCTCTTTTGTTACGGCTATTACTTCTTTCTACTCTTTTTTATTCTACGAGACTCCGTTCAGTCGAGGAGCTCTTCCGATCTGCAAGTTGCGCCGTTTTATCTGATTAGCCTTTGCTACTGCTACTCCGCCCAATTCTTACTTCCTCTTATTTCTTTTATCGCCCCCAAAGTCACTGAGCTCATTGGCATTGCCCTTGTTATTACTTGTACAAGGTGCCGTGAGCAAAGGCCAAAAATAGTTACTGCGTTTTTCTCTTCGAATGAATACTTGCGTTGGGAAGAAATTAAGGTTCAGTAACCCATCAGCCGCTATTCTTGGGTGCTCTGGCCCTGAAGGTTTAGGAGGCTGGGTTGAGCCTGTGACTTGCGTACTACAGCATGCAAGGTGTCGGCCTCTTCCTTTCCACCATTTCATTTGGACGCATACGAAATGTAGAGGACGGAACGAGCAGCGGCAGCGAAAGAAGTTGAGGTATCTGAATATCATGGTATGAGGGCTGGCCCTTCACAAAAATTTCTTTTATACGGAAACGATTTCACGACGATAAAGGCTTGCACTATCAGGTGCTCAAGGCTTTGTTGCGGACAAGACGAAGAACTCATACTACACCACGGGGGAGGATGCTTCCAAGTCACGATATAGAGGTACATCTTTGAAGGAGTTGATTCTTTCTTTTACTATTTTTTCTTTGTTACTTTTCAAGAGAGGGGTTTCCCTGGCGTTGGATATTTTTGTTATTGCTTATTTCTACAGTCAGCTTTGGGTTGTTTTTATGTACTTGGTGGCTGGATACAATGTGATTATTTGAACATTTCTGCTTTGCGTTGACTGAATAAAGGATGTTTGCGAGGTTCTGGGTGGCAATAGGAGAAGGTTCATTATTCAATATCCAATTTACTTTTGATCTTAATTTGCACTATTGTGTCTGTGATGGAGTTGTAGGGAGAGTGCAGGGAGAGTGTTGTTGGTTTAGAAGACATGGGCGTCTGGGGGGGGGGGGGGGGGGGGACAAAAGACAAAAGATAACCCTCATGTGCTCTTTTCGTTGTGTGAGAGGAAGACTAAGGGATCTGGTGGACGAAAGAGGTTGTTGACAAGGGAAGACATTAACCCTATCTCAACGGTGATTTACTAGACTTTGAGCACATGCGTTTATGTGATAGAGCCTGACCACATTTGTCCGGTCCATCCTTGCTTGATTTTCTTTTTCTTTTCACTTTGCCAATAGTGGAAGTGAGGGAGAAAGACAATCTCATGTACATAAGCAAAGCGTAAAGGAGCAAAATGCACAAAGCTAAAATGCAACGAAACGCAGCAAAGTGACCATGACTGTGATTGGCTGTACTTGCGAGCAGAAAGTGGAGTAGTCAAGGATGTATTAGTTTGAACGGCCGACTTATTCACAGGGAAAAGAGAGAGGATGGCTCTATGGGTAAGTAAAAAAAAAAAAAAAAAAAAAAAAAAGACGGTCGACTTGGTATCATGCGCGGCGGAAACGCAGGGAAAGGGAAGACAAGAGGGAACAGTCAATATGTGGTTTTGTTGAGGGATTATTTGCGAGCTGGCGGGGGAAGGGATGGGGGGATATGGCCCTGGAAGGCCTGCTAAGGTCGGGAGTTTGGTGCCTTTTACATGGACAAACGATAGGCTGGTGAATGGAACTTGTAAAGCTTAAAAGTAGACAAAGAGCTACCGATGATCAAAACCGGCGGGAATGTTTGATGGCTAAATGCGGTTTTGGTTTCTTACACACCACGTCATATGCATGACATGACCAACGGCGGATGAGTGAGCGGGTACCAACCAGACAACCTAGACTGAGTTGTGTTTGCTTGCTCTATGACTTTGGTGAGTACACCTGGACATGAACGCAGCAGGCGGCTTCAGCGTGATGTCTTGCCATGTACTGCTGTAGAAGCAGTCAGGTGGGAGGGCAAGAGGAAGAGCGAGCACAAGCCAAGGAGCCACTAGCGTCGTAGGCAAGTCGTTTCATAGGCAAAGGAAAGAACGGCAGCAAAGTGATTGGCAGATGCCCTTGTGACGCATTTTGCCTGAGATCGTAAGAGCAAGACCTCGCAAAACCACGGGAACAGAGAACGGTAAGAGGGCAGCAAACAACCCATCTAACCGAAGCAGACAAACAAAGCCAACTCTCTTTCATTTTCTTCTACTGGCAAAGTGAATGAAGCGGGGGGGGGGGGGGGGGGCTTTGAAATCAAAGGTCGCTTACGGCACCCGTCTGAAGTGTCCTGCAGGGAGTTGATATTCCTTTACGGGCGAAAAGCGAACAATGGAGCTCTAAAAGCGAGCAAAACAAACGCACGCATTATGCAGGCGCCGCCTCCAGCGGCCGCGCATCATAACGGGCTATTCTCGATATCCCTCAGCAAAAAGTCATTTTCTCTCTTTTTTTTTTTTTTTTTTTTT
>JACYXV010000231.1:0-19256 GCA_016859225.1 Thielaviopsis cerberus | reverse complement strand
CGATGCTCAGACGTACGTAGCTGTACATCGATCGATGCTCAGACGTACGTAGCGTCAAATGACCGTTTTGAATGCCGCCGTAGGTCTTGATGCTCTCTGCAGGATCCACGGGGCCATCAGCAGAAGCAAAATTGGGCGCCTGGGAGATGAGCTGCAGGTCATTTCCAAGGTTGGAGCCTAGGCTGTATATGTGCAGCGAGTTAACTGATGCGTAGCTTTGCAGAGTTGCTTCGAGTTTGTCTTGGGCCACGAGCAACATGGTGCAGGTGGTGATGGGGTCGGACAGCGTCAGCGGAGTGACGCTGTCGGTCATTTCAGTGTCCGCATCGTTCGGTACTGCTTTGGGGATGCCAAACAGCAGATATGTAGCGTAGACGCTGTTGGCCTTTTGGGCGTTTTGCGTCTTGTGAAACTCAAATAACATTCTAATCGCGTTAGCGGTTTGCGGCTTCTAAGCCGATACAGACTTACTGCTTAGCGACATTGACATGAACCTTGAGTGCCCTGCTTAGGCCACGATATGTGATGATTTCATCCTGGGCAAAAATGTGCGTAGCAAGGAAATCCGAGTATGTTTCCATGATTGATTATCCTATTCAAGTTTAGTCGCAAAAGAGCTGTTAAAGGGCGAGTGAAGAGCTTTTGACCGGGCGACAACGCGTTCGCTGCAGGCTACGCTAGACGTGCCATTAAGCGGGACACGATGTCACGTGACTAGTCACTTAAAGATCTTTTGTCGATCTAGGAAATTCCAGCCCGCAGCAGAAGAACGGCTTAGTAAACTGCTTTCAAATTGCTTCTGTCTTTATCTGCTTCTATCCAACTATCCTGAGTCTAGTTAAGACGGCTTCCCTAATCAACCCCAGCCAACCGGCACCGCTTCCGTTTCTCTCGCACAGCCCTCGAATATGGCAGATCTTCTCGACATTACTGACTCTACCGACTGGCTCTCAACCGCCGTGCCGGTTCTGGGTCCCGTCGAAGCCTCCTTACGCTGCGAAGTCTGCAAAGACTTTTATACTACGCCTATGTTGACCACCTGCGACCACACCTTTTGTTCATTGTGCATCCGCCGCGTACTCAGCCAAACTAGCAAATGCCCGCTGTGTCTGTCGCCCACCGAGGAGAGAAAACTACGCAAATGCGCGGCATTGGAGAGCGTCATTGAGGCGTTTGTCACGGCGCGCCCTGCACTGATTGAGTACTGCCGGGCGCGCTGTCAGCGGAATGGAGACGAGTTCAAGGAAGAACCAGCGCCATCGTCGCCCGGGTCAAAGCGCTCGCTTGAGCAGGTAGCTCCCGCAAGCCCCGAGGCGCGACGGAGTAAGCGCTTGCGCTCGTCAGCAAAACAGGGTGTGTCATATGAGGAGGCTGTAATAGAGAAGGAAGACCGGGAGAGTATGTCGAGACTAGCTACAGAGCAGGATGCCGACTACCAAGATGCACCCAGTACGTTTCAGCCATGCCACGCTGCTCCTGTCGTGCTAACCAAATGCGCCTAGATGATAACCTCTTCCCCTGCCCCATTTGCAACAAACGCATGAAGGAAGAACTAGTCTACCCGCATCTCGATACCTGCGGCTCACAGCCACCAGCCAAACCGATCTCTTCAACCTCCAAAACGAACCCATTCCAGCGCCTGCAAGCCCCGTCCCTCCCTGCCCCCGAACGCCTCCCTGCCCTCAACTACTCGCTCATAAAAGACGTGCTCTGCGCAAAAAGCTATCTGAGCTCGGCCTGTCCACTCATGGCACACGTTCGCTCCTTGAGCGCCGCCACAAGGAATGGACCACACTATGGAACGCCAATTGTGATGCTGCCCGGCCCAAGCGCAAGGCCGAGCTACTGCGCGACTTGGACCAGTGGGAGCGCGTGGTCGTGAATCCACGGCCTAGTGGGGTGGTGCGTAGTGGTGTTGCTAGAGGTAGTAGCGTGCAGCCGGGGAGTATCAAGGAAAAGGACTTTGATGGGTTGGCCTGGGCGGCAAAACACGACTCATCGTTCAAGGACTTGATTGCAAGCGCGCGCAAGTCCAGACAGCAGGTGACAAAGCCAGCGAAGGAGCCTTCTTCAGTGTCAGAAGAAGAGCAACAGCAGGAAGACAAAGAGGAGGAGGAAGAAAAAGAAGAAAAGAAAACAGAAACGGAAGAACCTGTTGCAACAGAAACAGACACAGATATGGTAATCCTCAACGAAAAGCCTGATGTCTTTGACACCACTTCCATTTCGGTAACTCAGCAGACCGAGACGCTCAAGATAGTAGATCCGCAAAGCGAGACTACCACAGCGTATCCTGACGAAATACCGTCATCAAGCCAACTCTCCAACGTGTAATACCCGGAAATAGAACTTCATGTACATCCATCAATATAGAATCTAGCTCAGCTCAGATCACAGCTGCTGCTTATACTCAATGCGTATTCAATCATTCATCCATGACACATGCAAACTATTGTGCACCTAAAACCTACTCCTCTATATACCAACACCCGCTCACGCCGCCTCCCGCTCCTTGAGCGACAGCCGCTTCATCGCCTCTGCCGGTGAAACACTCGGCACCGACACTGCGCTCAAGCGCTGCCCCAACTCCACCACTTCTCGCGCCTGCTGCAGATCCTGACGAACCTTTTCACGCGCCGATGCCCTCGCGCGACTCTCTTGTTCCTCGTCCTTTTTCTTTTCGTCCGCCTCCATCTGCGCTAACTCGGCATCAAGCTCGTCCTCGTCGACAACAGCCGCACTGTCCGGCCCCGCAGTCGTCAGCACCGTGCCAATCTCATCAACGTCGGCCATGTGCTCGCGCAAGCTCTGTACCATCGTTTCCACCTTCTCAACGCCGCCAGCTTCCTCGTTGAGACCCTGTAGCACGGCCGCTGCAGACTCCATGTTCTTGACCATTTGCACATTGTCTGAGGCCTGCTCGAGCTTGCTCATAATGGCTTCCAGCTGGTGCATTGTGACGTAGCGCGCTTCAAGAGCCGTTTCAGTGAGCTTCTTGGTTTTGAGAATGGACAGGGCGCCGATACGGTTGTTCTTGGCCAGCGCATCCTTGGCTTGCTGCCCCAGAGACTGCACGCGCTGGTGCATAAGCTCAGTCTGCATTTGCAAGTCTTCAACAAGGCTCTTCAGTGATGCCACTGATGCATCGTCTTCAGTGATTTCCGGCCGCGAGTTTGAGTATGTCAGCAGCTTGACCGTCTCGCCGTCGTAGGCAATAGCACCCTTGTCACGTGATGCAAATATCAACAACGCCTCCATATCCGCATACGACAAGCGCGCGTTTTCGATAATCTCTGTCGAAAATTGCTGAATGAACTTGTCTTTGGTGAAAATGCGCTCAAATTGAGTCGTCAAGCCCTCTGTCACATCTGACAGACGTTGCAACGCGGCGTTCAAGTTCGAAACCAGCACAAACGTGCCCGTCTCCAGTCTATCCTCGCTACCTGAATTGCTCGACGGCCAGACTTGTCCAACAGCCCATGAAAGCGCAGCCCATGGCAGACTAGACAGACTATAGCTGTATATGCTTTGCTTTGACTGCAAAAAATCGTTTAGCCTGAAAACATCTTTAGATGCCAGCGCCTCTCTAATCACGGTCCCTAGAGCTTGCGGACTGCCGAAACGCTGTGTCTTGAGGCGCTGCAAGAGACTCCCGTTAACCGTGATTATGAGGTGATTTGACTCGATTCCCTGTGGCGCCGGCGCCTCCCAGGCAATCTTGCACAGCGCCTGTTTCCACGCATCGACCTTTTCATAAAAGGACTGTGGCGCGGTCGCTCGCTGTTCGCGGAAATCAGAATAAAGAGCGGGGATTCGAACACTGGAGAAGTCAACGGTTAGGCAAGGCTTCACTTTTTATCGCGATATACAGCAACTGAGAAAGCAATCAACGCTGCACTTCACTCTACTCACCTGCGAAAGTTGGAATCGGAATTTGTGAGAAACGTGCCAAGATCACCCATGCTGATGATGAGCTTGAATGAGGGGTAAATAGATACAAGTGTGTGAAGCTGGCGGAGATGCTGGAAAACGAGGAATTCGATATGTAGCAGGAAAATTACAGCTTCGTTTCCAGTCTGATTCTGGCGATTGCTATGTTTCTTGATTTGTTCAACCCAAAGTAGACATTTTCCCATGTGAAAGCACAGCAGAATGGCAAGATAACAAGGATCATTTACTGAGATATGTATCTAAACAGCATAAGCTTTTAACGCCAATTATCAGATCATGACGTCGATGCCGCCTAGATATTAGAGGAAAAAAAAAAAATAAAAAATAAAAAAAACAATTAAGAAAACGCAATAGAGCAACAACCATGGATGTCATTATTATGATATACAACAGATTAATATACAGTAGCTCCTCTATAACCACACACTTCAAAACTTTGTCCTTCTAGCCTACGGAGCCTCTGAAATGGTTGGCAAACCTTTAGTGTCCAGCACCTCTCTCTCCTCGTCCACAGTCTCGTCATCACCCTGGATATCCTGGCCCGTCGCATTGGCTATACCAAGAGCATCCTTGAGAAACTGACCAATGTTATCCAACTGCGCCTGAACCCCGTCAAACATGTAGATACCCTTGTTTTGGTTAGACGCATAAATCACGTTTGACGCTTCCAGACACCTCCACGCCTGCAGCGGCTTTTCCTGTGACGCCCATTTTTCTGCCGCCACGAGATTCCACAGCGCTGACTTTCTGTTCCTTCGGCCCCAGGAATTAGATCCAACTCCTTTCTTGGAAGCATAGCAAATGGCAATTCGTTCGTTAATGAGAGCTTCGCCAATTTGGCCCAAAAGCTTGGAGTCTAGCAGCCGAGTGCCCCATCTCGCCGCATCGTCAACACTGCTTCCGCCGCGCGGGCGCAGGAGCTCCAGCCCGAGAATCAGAGCCCGGATGGCACTAGCTGGCGAATTACAACGGGTGTTGTAGGAGTAAAACGCCGCTTCTAGCATTTGGTCGACTGTGTCTGTCCGTGACTTGGAAGACAAACTCTGGGGCATAAGAAGCAGACTGATAGCAGCCATCTCATTGGCGGCAGCATAGTGCCTCCATGCCTTTGCCTCGTTGTAGTCTGTTCGCAAAATATCGTAGGTGGAGTATGCCAACTTCCAGTCCCGAAGCATAAAGGCAAAGTCTGCCAACTTTCGAAGGATGGCCTCTTGCGTGTCGGGAGTATAATATCCCGTGCTATCGTAGTTGTTACCCATGAGACTTGAGCTAGAAGTCGACTTTGATGAGCCGCCGCCAAACGGCCACTTCTTGGACAGGGTCATGAAACGGCCGGCAATACCTCGCCGACGCGAGGCAACCTGGTCGTTCCACACCATCACGTGTCGTTCCATGGTTGGAATTATCGACTGTATCACCATTTCGCGAACGAATCCGCGAATAGCAACTGCGTCAGACTCAAACAGGTACTGAACAGAGCTGTCAAATTCGGTGCCGGGGCCATCCTTGGCCATAGATACAAGTTCTTCTGCCGCTGTCATCCACTCACATCGCGGCAAGGGAATAGTATCGTCATCGTGTTCTGTGGCGTTTGCGCTCTTGATTCTCAAGAGATGGCAGTGGAGCCCAAGGTGGCGCTTCATCTGCTCAAAAAGCGCCATCGAACTCTGAATATCGTCATTGTCTTCGTCGTGAACAAGAACATAGTACCGTAGATAGTCGCTATCTACCCACTCTGGGAGCTTCTTGTCGCCTTGACTCGTGTTTTGGTACAGTCTGCGAAGCTCTTCAATAGGTGATTGGTTACGTGAGCTAATCGCCATCACACATGCCACCGGGTGAGCAAATGTTTCATGGGATGATATTCTCAACTGAGAAAGTAGTCTCCGTAGGTAGAGGGAATAGTACGGTGAAGGAACCTCGGTATCTTGCGGAAGAAGATCGGAATGAGGCGAGGCTTTGAACGATTCTTCTGCAAACTCTAGGTGGCGCGTAACCACAGTCTCGATGTGAGCCATGTCAATCTGGGCCTTTTTTGCGGCAACCTCGCCGGGGTTTGAAGCTCGGCGCTGGCTACTGATTCTAGCAGACGTTGATGGTGGTAAGGGTGTCTCGACATCCTGGCCAAACTGGGTGAAGCGAACAGAGAAGTTGTCATATGCATGTGATCCGCCATTGCTATCTCGAATCGTGACTTTGCCCTGCACCTGCTCCCCAAACGGTCGAAGCAACTCCCATAAGCCCTTTTCAAAGCCCTTTTTCCGCAAAAGGTCGTCCGTGTCATGTGATGTGTATACAGCGACGTGTGGAACAAAAGAGTGTAGAATGAGATTCAAAGGATCTCCAGGGCTGTCTGCGCTGCTGTCTGCAAGCCCACGGAAGCGGCCAGTTTCAAAAATGGAACCAGCAACGCTGGGTGTGCCGCGACGTGCAGGCGATATTGAGCGAGACCCGGGAGGCGAAAGTGTAGACGCATAGAGCGAGGCGGTAAGCGATTTTCGAGAAGACCTGTAGGGCAGTTCGGAATGCGACGAGGTAAAATCAAGGGCCGACGAGAAGCGCTCCGGTCGCGGTTGCGGGGTCGAGAAAGCCGATTGGAGGGAGTGAATGGATTCCGTCTCCGTCGGAGAAGAGAGCTCGTCTTGGTCGGGCATTGTAGGTTGCGGACGATGTCTATAGAATTGTTTGTTGTTGGTGGTGTTGCGTGGCTAGGTTGCTTGCAGGCCGAAGGTACATGTAGGGTAATAGTACTTAGCAATGTTGCATTTGTAGGACTCTTTGGAGGGGTTCTTTGCAAAAAAGTCGGATTATATTAGAATAGAAATAAATCTAATGCTCTGCTCAAAAACCCTAGAAAAAGAGGTGGAAAACTGCAAAATGTGATTAAAATTACAGTTGCACAGCCAAATTTGAAATGCTTAGGATAAACGAACAAGTCACGGTCAATTGCTGATAGCAAATGCAAGTTTAATTAATACACTGAAAAAGAAAAAAAAAAAAAAAAAAGAAAAAGAGAAAAAAGCAAGAGGCTTGGTAATTAAAGATGCTGGAGGAAACAAACAAGCTCTGTATACCATTCGTAAAAGAAGCTTAAAGACTAGGGTTGTGGGTACCCGTTCAAACCCTATGTATTCACCACTATAACTTAGAAGAACATCATGAAAACCAGATTCCGATTGTACTAAAAATTTGATCATTTTTAATTTACTAAGATGATACGCGTTCATTTCGTTTTGGCGAAGAATATAGTGTTGGCCAACTACACCTCACTTTTAACAAACCACCGTTAGATGCATAACGTAAAGGATCTAAATCGCATCGTTTCGTCAGTACACGGCTTTGCATACATTTATTATTTATTCTAATTTAACAGCTCTGCTTCCCCAACCTTCTTTACTCCCATCATGTCAAATCTTTCACAATACCTAGCCACACACTACTTAGTAGCAGACGAAAAACCCAAAAAGTCGAAAAAGAAGAAGTCTGCTGCTGCAAAGGCGACCGGACTTTCAATCACAGAAGATGATGACAGCAGCTGGAGCCAAACCCGCAAGATCAATGATGACGACGACGGTTTAGCTGCTGTCGCCGGCACCTCGGCCGAATTCCGCAAAGCCAAAAAGTCCAACTGGAAGAGTCTCTCTACCTCGACACCTGACGCCCTCGCCGCCGACGCCATTCTCGCCTCGGCCGCCGCCGAAACCCGCGCTACACAAGACAACGACGATGAAGTTCCCGTACTCGATGGCGACGACGCCGGCATCATCAAGATGAGTGACGGTACACACGCTGGCTTGCAAAGCGCCAGCGCCATCTCGGCACAACTCAAGAAGCGTCAACGCGAGGAACGTGAAGACTTTGAGCGTTCGCATAAGCACGCCAAAGAAGCTGAGACTGTGTACCGCGACGCCACGGGCCGCCGTATTGACGTGTCAATGAGACGCGCGGCGGCGCGGAAGGCCGCACAGGATGCAGAGGATAAGGAAATTGAGGCAAAGCGCGCGCTCAAGGGTGAGGCGCAACTGGAACAGGCGCGCCAGAAGAAGGCTGAGCTGGAAGACGCCGCCTTTATGAGCCTAGCGCGCCATGCTGATGACGAGGACATGAATCGAGAATTGAAGGAGCAGCAGCGCTGGAATGACCCGATGATGCAGTTCATGGAGTCAAAGAAGACGCCTGGAAAGTCGGGGTCATCATCAAAAGGCGGCCGGCCTGTGTATCAGGGTGCGGCGCCACCCAATAGGTATGGAATTAAACCGGGATACAGATGGGATGGGGTTGACCGCGGAAATGGGTTTGAGAGCGAACGGTTCAAAGCCTTGAACAGGCGGGAACGACACAAGGGTTTAGAATACTCGTGGCAGATGGATGAATAATATGCCAACGTTGTTATTACTTATGAAAAAAGACTTGCATCTGGCGGTTTATCGTTATACACCATGATACATGCTACATTAATAACGAATTACTAAATTTGCCATGGATTATACAGTGCCCACCGAATGGCAGATATGAAATTAATGATTATACCATGAACGTCTTATTTGCCATCTATTTATACTTGACCATGTGATAAGCCTTTCATCATACCCACTTACCAGCAGCGAAAGGAGACAGCAATACTGCATACTGCCCAGTTTACTCCTTGCGGCGCAGAAGCTTGTCTGATCCGTACTGCGTGTTTTCACGAACGAGCTTCAGCCAATCAGCCTTGGACATGAATCCAGGGCGGTCTCCAACGCGGTCGTCAAAGAACTTGAATAGATTGAGGATGGAAATGCCGCCGGGGGGGTTAGGAAGAGCCTCTACAATTTCATGTGCTTGAATGGGTCGAGGAGGCGAGCCTGTAAATTCTTTTTGTTAGGAGGCACATACCACATAACGCGGTAGAGATACAAAAAAAGAGCTTACCAGAAGGATTGGGGCTGCCCGCCCGAGATCCCGACGATGAAACCTTGGAAACAAGTTTAATCTTCTTGCGCGGCTGGCTGTCCGACATCTCTCCAGCAGTACCCTCGCCATCGCTAAGGTTTCCGGCAGGGCCAACCTTGCGTCTTGGTCCAGATGCAAGAGGCATACCCTTGTTCTGCAGCATCTTCTTGACCTTTTTCTTTCTCGACGACTCGTTGCCACTTGACTCAGACGCGCCAGGAGAACCGGCACGCTTCAAGCTCTTCTTTTTGAGCGGATCAAGAATACTGCTCTTCTTGCTACTGGGAGTGTCAGACTCCTTTTCCGTCTTGTCTTTGTCCGTCTTATCAGCCTTATCGGCATCGGCATCATCTTTCTTCTCTTCCTCTTCTTCTTTCTCCTCTTCTTCTTCATCGGAATCATCAGACTGTAATAAAGTTAGCATCGGAATAATTACTGACACGGAACACTAGTTTTACCGAAGCTTGAGCCAGAAACGGGTCACTATCAGATTCGTCAGACTCAATGGCGTTTTCGTTGGCACGTTTCATAAACTTTTTCTTCAGTTTACGACCATGTTCACGCTTCAAACGCTCTTCCCGCATCTGAGCAGACTCCTTTTGGTCCACATCTTGCTCGTCGCCGTCGCCAAAGAGATTGGCACCGAGCTGATTCTTACGGATGCGGTCACTAGTAATCTTTGCATCTTCATCATCAAGCTCCAGAAATCCACCAGTCTCGTCATCGTCCTGGAATTCATCGCCAGGGTCCATGTCGACTTCGTCGTAATCGCGGGACTCCTGCTCTGGGAGACGTCTCTTTGCCGGACCATTGGAAGCACGCCATTCCTGCATGCGCTTCTGGCCCTCAGCACGTTCTTCTTCCTTCTTCATCAACCATCGAGTAACTGGAATTTGTTTCCGTAGCATGTCCTCAGCTTGCTCCGCAGTTATAGGGACAAATGGGGGCTTCGACGTAAACTTGTACCACTTTTCAATCGGAATCATACGAAACTTTCCTCCTTCAATCAGAAGGGCAACGTTGTTCTCTGAAAGAGCACTTTCGTACGAGCCAACCCAAACGTTTTTGCCATCGGCATCTTCAAGATGCCAAGGCAGAGCCTCCTCGTAACGAATGTCGGACTGCTTCTTTCCCTTGGCTGTGGTAGGCATGCGGTTTAAATTGATCTTTTCTTCCTTGGGCTTTTGCTTGGGCTGCTTTTGCTCTTTGATGCCTGGCGCGATCTTGGCTTGATCGATAGCACGTTGGGCATCTTTCTCTGCCTTGAGTTGGGCAAGACGTTCAGCTTCTTTCTCATCGACCGTGGCAGGCTCGGGTGTAGGTTCTTTCGGAGGAGCACGGCCGGGTGGCGGCTGTCGAGGATCACGGCGATGTAGAGTTACAGGACGAGTAAAATCATCTTGATTTGTCGGGTCAATCGAGTTGGCAGCCTCTCCGCTCTTTGATTTTATCAAGCGCATGGCATGAATTCGCATGTGCTCACGGAGCTCCCGCTTTGTCGTCACAACGGGGTAATCGGCATACTGCGCGTTGGGAGGAGGCTCAGACCAGCCACCATACAATTGGCGCCTCTTTTCCAACTCTTTAAGAGCTTCGCGCGGAAATCTGTCGAGGCTAGAGGTTTCTGGCATTTTCCGAAATCCGATTTGTTTGGGTGCCGTGATACGCTTGCGAGGAACCATAGGATTGCCTGGCTGCCGGCGCATGGGACGTAGTGGGTTGGGAGGAGGACGACGCTGGCCAGGTGCAGGTGCGGGTTTCACAGCGCCATTAGTAGTGCCATTGGTCGGCGGCGTAGGGCCGGATGGCGCGCTCATTGTGTATTGGGTGTTTGAAAAATAGAAATCGGAGCGACAACTAGCAGAATTTGGCGACTGAAATCCGAACACTAGAACAAGATGGGGGCCTGAAGAACGAGAGTTGAAAAGCTTAAGAAACAACCAAATTGTTGGTGCTTATGCAGTTGCTGGTCGTGACGATGAAACGCGACGGAATAGAACCTTGGATTTTATTTTCGTTTAATTTTTAGCAAAGGCGAAAAAGAGGAGGATTGTGAGGATATAGAGACGACAGAAAGGAAGACGAAAAATGGCACTGAGCCAGAGGTTTAGCGCAGAGTGATGGCAATACGAAACAAAATAAGAGGTTTGCTGTAAATGTATTGCAGAAGATGTGAATAGAAAAATGAAGGTTTACAAACAAGTGAAAGAGAGAGCAGAGTACCACTAGGCAGTAGGCAGAGCTGCACTCTGCCATCACCAGCTGGCAGCAACTGCCCGTACTGCTCAGAGGTTTATCTGGAGAAGTTTGTTTGTCTGGCTTAGCAAGCTAGTGCCCCACTTTTGGAAAAGTAGACGTATAGACAAACATGTTATAGTGGCAAGAAAAGCTATGAGCTATTTGTACCTACATATGCATGTATATATGTTTGTGGTACATTGCTGAATGTCCTCAGCTCTGTGACGGGAAAGACAATATTATTCGCCTTGCCCACAAAAGTCTTTTTTTGTTGAAAAAGCCCATGTCCACATAGCCTCACGACATTTTCATTTTGCGGAACCTCGACGTCATTCGCATATCGCCACCGTTGCCTTTAGTTTTGTTTTAGAACAAACAGTCGACTGTTCTTTTGCTTTGAAGAGGTTCAGGCTCCATTACATCACTACTACAGGCTTGTTTGTTTGGATTTATGTTCTGGGCTTTTTGAACAATTGAACTGGCCCCCCACATGGCTATCCCGATACATAAAGTCTCTTCTTCTGTTTCATTGCGTTGGGACTATTTTTTTCTTCATATTTTCCGTGATCTAACTCGTGATTTTTCTTTCTTCTGGTAAGCACACGATTTCTTGAGTGTTATCTAGCAACCTTTGTCTAACTGAAATTCACAAGACCCTTCATCTGTTGAATTGGGATCATGGATCTACCCAATGAGCATGGTGGTAAAGCCGCCGCCGGCAACCTCGAGGACAAGCTTCGTGGAATGATGATTGGAAGTGTATCTCAGGACAACAATTCTCAGGGTATTTCCAGCCTCCCGGGGCCTGGTTCGCCAAAAGATGCTCCTGCTTCACCCAAAACCACTCGTCGCCGCCTCAATCAAGCGCAACGCCGGAATATGAGCTCACAGCTTGTAATCCCTATTGACCCTCATGCTCAGGCATCTGCGGGGATACCTCCTATTCAGCAAATCTACCACGACAATCAAAACTACAGACGCCCAGCAAACATGCATCACGGCCAGCAAAATTTCCGGCCCCAGTCCTACCACCAAA
This sequence comes from Thielaviopsis cerberus, assembly GCA_016859225.1. NCBI lineage: Eukaryota > Fungi > Ascomycota > Sordariomycetes > Microascales > Ceratocystidaceae > Thielaviopsis > Thielaviopsis cerberus. The sequence goes on along the minus strand of JACYXV010000231.1, from coordinate 7,099 downwards.
ACCCTCATCAAGCCACCGGTCCTCCAGGGCCCCCGCATTCTCAAGCCCACTGGACTCAAAATCAGCACCCAGGAAACAATCAAAACTTCCAGGCCGGTCGCTACCACAACCAGGGCAACCAGGGCAACCAGGGCAACTATGGAAGCCATTACAACCATTATCAGAACAAACAAAATGCCTACAACAACCGCTACCAAGGCTCTAATGGCAGCTTTCACCAGCAGCGGCAATACCAAAACCAAAACCAGAATCAAAACCAGAACCAGAACCAGAACCATGCTAATCAGCAGCACCATCAGTCTTACCATGGGCAGCCGAGACGTCAAAATCAGTTCCAAAATCAAAACTGGAACTCCGCCTCAGGCTCCGCTCAGCCCATAGTAGAAGCCGCAGCTGCGTATCTTGACCAGATCAGTCAAGAAGTTCTGCAAGATTCTGATATCAGCGCAGAAGAATTGATCGCCAAGGACGAATTTCGATCAAAGCTGCAGGCGATTTGCCGTAAAACCATTTTCGAATACGAGACAGTGAAAAACCAACGGCCCGACTTTCCCCCTGAGTCTGTTGAACTGCGTTGTTTTGGAAGTGTTGCTTCTGACTTTGCTACCAAAGGCTCCGATATGGATCTAGGCCTGGTCACGCCAAATTCGATACCACAACCTTCTCACGCTGGGTCACTCATCCCTCGCCTTATCGAGAAAGCATTCCTCGAGATGGGCTTTGGTGCTCGTCTGTTGACTCGCACAAGAGTCCCGATTATAAAACTCTGCGAAAAGCCTACTCCAGAGCTTCTGGATCAACTTCTCAAAGAGAGAGAACGTTGGGAGAAGGGACTCGACGGCGAAGAGACAACTGACCAGGATAACGACTCAAAAAGCACATCCATGCCCTCCGTTTCTGCACAGCACTCTCAAGATAGGGTGCCAAACTCAGGAAATGCAACCGCATCTAAGCCCTCCGATCATAGCGATGGTGCCGAAGTCGAACAATCACATGCTACGACCGATAACTCTCCGCTCGTTATTTTGGGTCGTATCTCTATGTCCCAACAGGCCAACCAATCCCTGAGCTCCTACTTCACAACTGCTAAAAAGCTTCTCATGCAGCAGGGTATTCTGGATTATGATGAAAATAGCAATGTTGACGAAAACAGTGTTTTGACCCTGACGCTCAACAAGATGTGCTATGCGTTTATCCAGGGTCTAAGTGATGCGCGACTCAAGGAGTGTCTTTTGAGTCGCCCATACAACCGCTTCACTTCCGACGAAATGAACCTGGACCTGCCAGAGCCAGGAGCAACGGGATTCAAGACCTCGTTTCCTCACAGTATGTCTGCCACTTGTTTTCAAGCTGAGGCTGAGGATCATTTGATACGCTGGGACTCCAGACCAAGTGGCCACTTCAGTGAAGAGATCGAGAAGGCTAGTACAGCCATGGCTCAACAACTTGAAGATATGCTTTGCCAAGAAACGTCCAGCCCGCAAGAGGCAGCAGTCTATTCGCGGGAGTTGTTTTCTGTCTTGTCTCGCTTCAAACAGCTCTCAGTCGTCCAAGTGGTTACTCTTGAGCAGCGGCCCAACGAGTTCGCCACGGACTACTACAACAGAGCCAACCGTCTCTTCCGGACTCTATCCCATAACAGAGCTAGCGCTACGGACCTCATTATTCAGTTCTTCCTGTACCACTTTGTTCAAGGTGTTTACAGATCTGACTTCCGGGACGTTCTTAAACAGTTCAGCAATGTACAGGATCCTGTATTAGCCCCAACCCTTGCCGACCTGGCCCTCAGACTCAAGACTCTTCAGCTGGCTGCTGATTTTGAGACTGCATTGGCTAAGGACTCATATCCCGAAGAGAGTAAGCCTGTGGTCTTGGCTTATATCGATATTCTTCGTCGACCTCTTATTAAGCTTCATACTGCAGGAGCTCGTGCTTGGTACAAGTATGCACTTCCTACTACTTTCCAGGATAAGCCTATAATGGACCATATCAAGACCCTTGGAGATCCCTCCCTTTTGTCTCAGGCTAAAGAGAAATATCGCGATGAGCTCGAGTTCCCCAAGGAGGGCGTCGGTGCACAATGTGATGTCAACTTCTCGGCGCATCTTGCTCTGCAGAATTCTCTTCTTTTGCGTTGTTACTCACACACCGACCCCCGCGTACGCAAAATGGTGCTATTTGTCAAGCGCTGGGCCAAAAACCGCCAAATCAACACCCCGTACCGTGGTTCGCTAAGCAGTTACGGCTATGCTCTGATGGTTTTGCACTACCTCGTAAACGTTGCGGAGCCATTCGTCTGCCCCAATTTACAAAAATCGGCGCCACCCAAATCAGCCTACAGCCCCGAAGAGTTTCACGAGAAGGTTGATTGTCAAGGCTACGATGTGCGCTTTATGCGCGACGAAGAGGCCCTGAAGGCTGCGTGCGCGCAAAATACGATTACGGCCAATGCTGAATCTCTTGGCCGTCTACTCTGTGGTTTCTTTGAATACTACGCCCAGTCAGGTCAGATGATGACGATTCCCGGCCGCAAGGGCTTTGATTGGGGTCGCGAGGTGCTTAGCCTGCGGACCTTTCCCGGCGGCATTCTCACAAAGCAGGCTAAGGGCTGGACGGGTGCTAAAACTGTTTTGGTAGTCGACAATTCTACCACCAATGGCGCATCCAATGCACACGCTACCCAATCCACAACGACTGCCGCGTCTACTGCGCCTGCAGCCGCCGAGGCTGGCAAGAAGCCTGAAAGTGGCCCTTCAGAGACTGCAGAAGTCCCGCTCAAGGAGGTGCGCTGCCGCTATTTGTTTGCCATTGAGGATCCGTTTGAACATGAACACAATGTGGCGAGGACAGTGACGCATTTTGGCATTACTAGCATCAGAGATGAGTTCCGCCGGGCGTGGCGGATCATTCAGAGTGTGAGTAACAATGCCACTGAGGAGGTGCTGATGGAAACAATGTCGTTGGAATCGCAGCAGGATAAGAACTATATGACGCTGCTGGACAGTATTCACTCACCGGGACAGCAGTAAGCTATATTGGTCAAGTGCAGGATATCATGCACAAAGATTTCGTTAGTTAAGCAAAAGCAAGATAAAAGTTTGTTTCAAAAATTTGATAATGGGCATAGCAACTTGAGTAGAAGCACAATAAATGAAACAATGATTTTGGTATTGAATAATGTTTATTAAAGCAAGTGATTATGCACTCAAACGCCACACATACAGAAACATGAGCTTACAAAAAACATCATGGTAATCGAAATGTATCAAAAGTTCTCTTACCTAGCACCCACGGGCCACGAGAGCCGAAAAAGAATGCTAGGCCTTTAAGATTGAATTAATCTTCCAACGTTCCGTTAAGAACCCATTCATGAGAAGAACGAGGGCCCTTGCTGCCACAAGGACAGCACCGCTGGTTGTCATTAAGACACTGAAGAGATGTAAAAGATAAACATAGAGTTGAAGCCTGTAACGGTAATGATGGGATCATGAGCTGAATGCTATAAGACAGACACCTCGTAGTTTGTGTGGGATATTGTTTTCCTGAAAACACCCATCCCGGCCGCGAAACCAAGGAGAACCTAAACGCCTCTATTGGAAAATTTTGAACGCCAAAATCTAGTTGTTAAATAAGAAACAAAAATTGCAAAAAAAATATCATAAGTCATGATGTATCGTCCACTTCTCGGAACAATGTCAAAAACCAAAACGCCTTACCAAAACGATGAATCAATGCGAGGACAGGACCTCATAAGCTTGAATAAAAGCTTTGCGCTCAGCCAAGCTGCTGAAACAGGGGCGAGATCGATTCACCGTAGTGGTTGCGGCGAATGGCCTCGGCCAAGAGAAGGGAAAGGTCAATCACGACCAACTTTGGCGTGTTGCGGATGTCCTTTTCGGTGATGGGGAAACTGTTGGTGACAACAATCTTGTCAATGCACTCGCATGCCTGCATTTGAGCAAGGCAATCACCACCAAATACACCATGTGTAGCCACACAGTAAACCTTCTTGGCACGGCCGCGCTTGACAACAGTCTCTGCAGCGGCAACCCACGAGCCCGGCTTGTCAATCATGTCATCAATAATGATGACAGGCTTGTTGCGCACGTCACCGACAAGAGTAATCATGTGCTCAATCTTGGGGTTTTTCAGGGTCTCCTCTTCTTCATCAGAAACCTCCTCCTCATCCTTGAGAGAGGCATCGGGAGCAAAATATGACGATGCATGCGACATTGTCATTGGGTCAATCTCAGGCTGGCTGGTGTCAGCAGAAATAGTCGGAGATGGGAAGTCATCATCAACGATGTGGCCCTGAACAAGACGACCATGAGTGACGTCTTCCTGGCTGTGGAGCTTTTCGTCCTCGTCTTGGCCTCCATCTTCGTTTGCGTCCTTAGTCTCATCAGTTTCATTGGCCTCGGGAGTCTCAGGGACTTCGGGAATATCCGCGGCAGCTGGGCCCTTCGCGACAGACTTGCGATGGGCACGAGATGGCATCTTCACAGGGGAAGAAGAGCCTGAAGAGTTGACCACGGGATGGGCAATATCGCTCTGGCCGCCTCTCAGGTTATAAGTGAAGGAAGTATCGAGACCTAGCTGGCGATCGAAACCCTCCAGTTGGCTCATGATCATGCTGCTAGACATGCTAGTCGACATATTTTTGCCACGGCGTTTGTCGGTTGTCACAATGCCGAAGTTCAACTTAAGGGCATCGGCGAGTGACGCAACACGCTTGGTACCGCCAGGGTTTTTGGAAACTACGACACCATCTCGCCAGTTGGGAATGTTGTGGCGAATCCAATGCGCAATAAGCGGCTCGGCATGGAGGTTGTCAACGGTTCCCTTAAAGAAGCCTTGCATCTGAGAAGCATGAAGATCAACGGTGATGACGTGCTTAACACCAGCAACGTTGAGCAGATTGGCCAGCATTCTAGCGGTAATGGCCGAACGCTGGCTCTTCTTCTTGGACTGACGGCTGTATGGGAAGTACGGAACGACAGCTTTTAAGAGATGATGGTTAGTAAAACGACTCAATTGAAAGCCTTGACGGAGTTGCTAGCGTATACGTACCCGTAATCTTATTGGCAGACCCGCCCTTGCAGGCAGAAATCATAATCAAAAGCTCCATGATGGAATCATTGATCTGAGGACTTCCAGACTGCACCACGAACACATCTTTTTCTCTCACGCTAGTCATGATACGAACGCTCGTCTCGCCCTGTAACAAGATGCTGAGTTAGTGACTCGGCCCTAGTTGGTTTGGTTTTGCGAAGTGTTTCTGTAGTATCAATGACAAGAGCTTGGGAGAGATGTGGTTCTTACATTTGCAAATTGGCCCAGCTCAGCCTTGGCCGGCGCCATGCCAAGGTGGTTGCAAATCTCATGAGTGAGCTCAGGGCACGACGAGCCCGCAAAAATTAGGGTACTGCGCATGGTGAAATTATGATGAAAAAGACGATGAAAACTGGAAAGATTTTTGAGAGAGGAAAAAAATTAGATCAAAGAGCGGGAAGGATGAAATATTTGTATCTTTTTTTTTTTTTTTTACAGGTGGGGCCAGCCCGCAATTATGTGGGTCTGGGGTTTTCTTGATCCGTCTATTTAGATAAATATGCATCTAAGCATAGTGTCGCGAATATGAACATAACGGACGTAACGGTGACATATAACGTTACAAATTGCACCTTTGCTCTAACTGAAGCAGTAGGTATTCGTCTACTTTGACACTAACGTCCAAATCGAAATGGGCATCACAGGGCTCCGAACTCACCTTCGTACATTTACCAGATGGAATAGCCTTGTCAACGGCAAAGTTGTCATCGATGGGCCTGCACTGGCATATTTCATCTACGAACAGTGCGACCGTACTCTGCCCAGAATTGTCGAAACAGTGATTCAGTGGCTACATGATCTTGAGCACAACGGAGTCGAAGTGTAAGATGCTTATCTCTCTCTTTCCCTCTCTCTCGAACGAAGAACGGCAGTTAACAATTGTTCTAGGCTAGCAATCTACTTCGATGGAGGGCTCCCAGAGGGGAAGCAAAACGTACGGATGCAGAGACAAAAGCGCAACCACGCGAGGAACTTAGCCCTCTTTAAAGAGCGTCCGAGTGGCTGCCCCGACACCTTTTTCACCACCTCATGCAACTACTTCAACCCTAATTATCCCAAAGTACCGTTCTTCATACCCTCCATTATTGAAGGCCTGTTGAGCTCACCTAAGTATCGGTCCCGGACATTTGTGGTGCCTGGTGAAGCTGATATATACTGCGCTTCACACGCTGCATCGGGTGAGGGAATAACTGTGCTGTCTTCTGACAGTGACCTCATTATCCACAATCTGGGTCAGGATGGTAGAATGGTTTTCCTGTCCGATATGGGGGTTAGCAGCGCTATGTGCTACAAACCACGGCATATTGAAGAGTCACTCGGTATTCCTCCGAACTCCTTAACAGCATATGCGTATGTTTTCAAGCTGCGCGAGAAGCTTGGTGTTGATGAGAACAAGATTGCAGAATACCTCAAATCGTTTTCATATGACGACACAAATTTTGGCTACTTTGAAGCACCGTACCGTCAATCAGTTTGTCTTGACAGCCTCACCAAGTACAAATCATCTGTGCTAGGCCCACCATTTCTCGATCCCCGGCTTTCCGAAGTAGTGGTGAAATACATTGAAGCCATGAATGGAGAGTCCTCTGTAAACAGCGATCTATGCTGGTTCCCGGAAAACATTGTCGACTCGCTCGATGAATCATCGGCTTGGGGCATGTCGGAGTCTATCCGCCAGTTTGCCTATTCTCTACTCCGCCACCTCCCTGGTAACGGCCCAACTACTGTTCAAGAGTTTAGAAGAGTTTTTAATGCTCAGACACGTGGCGCCAGCGTGATGCTATTATCACAAACTGAACTCTCAGAAGATGCTGACCACATGTTTTCCCATCTGGCCACATTTGAGGCACCAACAAAGAACAAACTACTTATGGCAATTGTGCTCTGGCTAGAGGCAAGACATTACGCTATAAAAGAGGCAACGCCATACTCATGGAGGATGATCCAGGCCAAAAAGTTTCAGGTCCGGCGTTCGGTATGGGCAAAC
>JACYXV010000230.1:0-19257 GCA_016859225.1 Thielaviopsis cerberus | reverse complement strand
TTTTAGGGAGAATAGTGTAGAATGGCTATTTCTTGGTGCCCTTGATTTTTTTTTTTTTAAAAAAAAATACACATTGTAGTACACATGTACACATTAGCTTGAAAACTACTATTGCTAGTCTGACAATAGGAGAACAAAGCATCAGAGAGTGGGGGGAACGAAGAATGCTATTGTTATACTACGCCTTGACAGTTTATTACTTTGAATAAAAAGCTCGCCAACATAGTGGGTTGAATATCTCCGTCTTACATACACACGCACACACACACACACACACATACAATACACATACGTTCTAGACTCCAAATCATAAAAGGTGTGGAGCTAGTCTGGAGATCGGCAGCATAATAGGCGAGTCTAGAGCTGCTGGTAGAGATATAACACAACTGGCAATAGTATTGGCATCCAATCAAGAAGCCAAGGCCTCCAATGGGCGGGAGAGAGAATAGCTCCAGCTCAACCTGAAATGACATACAATATGCACATAAGAAATGAAGATGTTCTCATGAATGTAAATGGAGTTAGACACACTGGGCAAACAACCAGAGTATGCATACTACTACGTGTTTACTTGGAAGAGCTGGGAGAAAATGGGGGGAAAAAATATGTATATCAAAGGTTTCTCAAGGGGACGGAAGAAGTCAGGTGGAACTACAGTTTGAATGCAAGGGTTGGAATCCCTCAGCGCCTCTTAGCAACTTGTAGTATTTGGCCGAACAATAAAGCGGTGTGAAAAATACTAGTAGTAGTGCTACTTAAGGAGTCAAGGAGCCCACGAATGGCCTAAAAGGGATAACGATAGCCGTATTTCCATTGCCTCTTAAGTCTAGAAGCTCTCAGAGTACGCACAATACGACCAGCGCCTCCATTTTGTGAATAGAAGTGCGAACAAAGTAAATATAAACGAGTGTCACGTATTAACTCTGATCTAGAAGAAAGATTGGCCCGGCAAAACAAGTGTTTGATGAAGACACTCAGTCAGTTCACCCAAATAGGGTCAAACAACAAGATTTGTTTAGTGGAATCGGCCGAGTCAAGCATGACGACAAGAAGATCCGGCAGGCAAAAAAGTGAAGCGAGAATGGGCTGCAAATTATATTTGATATGTAGACATGTTGTAGTGTAGTCAAGCCAGGGCTACCGGCGACTTGCAGGCGAAGCGAGCTACCAAGTTATCAGTATTTCACTGGCTCGGGGAAACAAACGAGGGTACAGCTAGCCTTTGCGAGGCCTACCACAGATTGGTTGAGCTTTGGGCGCAAAGGATTGCTTGCGCGCAATTGGCGGGTATATGTGGCCGAGTGTAAATAGTAAGAGGAATCATATTTGTGGAAATATGTCTTTGAGCGCTATTTCAGTAGTCTTTTGACCACTGATATGCAGCGGCGGGTTGACGAATCAACACAGTCGTGGCCTAAGCTAGCCCGAGATCCCCAGTAGGACAATACGTTGAGATGATGTTCATGGAGCTACGCTACATGCAAACGACACAAGTATCATTACATTGCATGTTAATACATGATGTATAGCGCAAACATGGGTGCCCTACCAAATTCTACAGTCTCGCCTGACACTGTCTTTATTGAGAAGCCCATCATGCGTATAAGGAGCAGATGGCCCGTCTCTAGAAGCAAATCAGAAGAAACGACGCCAGGGCCTCGGGTCCGATATCGCGGACGCTACTGCACAGCTGGCAGGCGTTTATGTATAGATGAGACCCCGATGAAAAGAGGGTATGCGCGTGTATGATGTCTGAGAAGAAGACACGCATAGTAAAGCTCTGGGTGACTATAGTTTCATGGAAAAGACTCAATCAACAACGATTTGCAAAACACTGGGAGTGGAAATGGTGATTAGAGGGACAAAAATGGAAACACAAATGGCACAATTAGGTCAAGACCCCCTAGAACACGGGACTTTTGAAGCAGAAAGAATAAAACACCAACTACCACATATACAGTGCCGCTGCAGACTTGGTTGTGTTGACAGGTTCCTGGAAATTAATGTACGCAAGCATTCTACAAATGTATGCATGTGTGTATGCGATATGGCTTGGTAAGTAAGGCTCATGATGTTGTCGCTGCAGGGAGAAATGTGATAGGATGCGGCACCTGCGGAAGATTGAGCTTCAAGCGATAGGACATTGTACAGGTTGAATGGGAACAGAAGCCGGACGTGTTTATTATGGACTTGGAGAGAAGAGAGTAAACAGGAACTGTAGACTTGGAGGTTTGTCAACTCGTGAGCTAAAAACCGGCTATTAGTAGTTACACAGCCCCTGTAAACTTGTACGTGTCCTATTCTATGAGGCAGCATAGGCTATATGCGTCTTGTATCTACAGTGGCAACCGGGCTGGTCTGATGCTCACATGTTGTGTTGGAGTACGCGACTATACCATGATTTAGACTGTTTGAAGCACGAAATGATGGTTTTAATTTGACACAAGAAGCCACTTGTACCAATAGACCAATAGAATGTAGGTGTAGCTATGTCGCCAATGACCAACACTTGTAGTTCACATATCTCCATTCCTTAGGGTTAACACAGGCCCAATATAGGGTTAGTACTTGTCGATGAAGGATGGAAGACTCCGTGACTAGCTGTGTTATGAAAGAGATGTAGCGTCAAGCCCACTGATATTTACAATGAACCTTACATACGCGCGTAGGTCTCTGACGCACGTGGAGTGATGGATGGTGATTGACCATTTTCAATGTTTAGAGCCTGGTACATCAACGATTTTGCTACGGCACCTTGGAACCAAACATGGAGTTGACGGCATGCTTTGTAGTCTCATCTCCGACCAAGAACTGCGGAAACAGGGGACTTGACGTTTGAACTTTCTCGTATGCTGTAGTGATCCGTCACTTTTCCTACATGGCTGTAGAAACCCGAGCGCCTATACACGCTTAAACCCACAAGTGTACAGACATTGGGTTACCGCTTGTTCTCTGTCCGTATCTGGGTTGATTGTGTTGCAGTGGTAAGCTGATACTTTTTCACTTTGCACGTAGAAATCAGAGTATGCAGTGCCAAAACTTACAGTTGCTATCAACGCAAAAGGTGAGATGTTAGTAGTCAAGAATACATTTATGATATAATTTTGTGTCGCATTTTGCAGCAACATCTATGCTACTGTAGGTCTTAGCCACCATGCAAATATGACATGTGCTTGCATCTCTAGGCACAAGGTAATACTTTTCTCTTCCGGCCACATATTGGGTCTCAGCCAAAAGCTAAGGTATAGGGCATAGAGAGCTGGTCATGTGCTATTTGATATGAGGTTCAAGATGTGGTGGACAAGTAGGGCTGCGTTATACGCCATGTGCTGATTGTCTTCTTGAGAAGTGGCATACTAGATTGTATGCTTGAAAGGCTTATTCATGTGGAAAATAAAGACGAAATAAGGACCTGAAACTGTGTGACGAGTTTGCGAGCCGTGATACTACCATAGGTGTTTCTTTGAATCAAAGTACAGGAGATGTGATGACCGGAAGAAAGTATTCCAGGGGAGTAAAAGTACTTTGCGTATTGCGCCTCACAGCCAGGACTTTGAACTTAATTTCTCTCCTCTCTTCTGCCGGCTCTACTAAATCTCACCGCTATTTTCCAGCCGACATGATAGACTGTGCAAACGCGACTCTTGCTTGTATTGCCGAGGCATAGGAAGAAAACTAGCTCTTTTTACAAGCAAAAAAGGGTGGTTTGCAACGGACAGGGGGTTACCGCTTCACCAAGCACAAAGTTTAACCGGCCTGACCGACTCTGTTATATATGAGTTGAGATCTGATCTAATACAAGAATCAAGGCGTTTGCTTAAATCGCAGAGCACGTAGGGCGGCTGCTCAAATAATAAAGAATACAAGGCGGTTGTTTAAGCTACAGAGAACATAAGGCGGCTGCTTGAATAATAGAAAACCGCCCTAGCCTGGTAGGCTTTGTTATGCAGAGTCCATGCCAGAAGAGGGAGGTTTTTCCGGGGGGGGGGGGGGGGGGGTACATACACGATGTAAGTTTAGTGAGGATTGGCGGAACACGCAAGTGGTAGTTGGTGCCTTTTGACGACCTGAAAACAACGTCTCGATGGTCTATTAGACAGACAGGTTTTGCTGGTTACGCCCTTGGTGAGCGAGTCTTTTATAGATGCTAAGATGTAAGATGCATGGCGTCGTAGCTAGTGCTGAGAACAAAAACCAACAGTGAAACTCCTGCACGGACAGCTAATGCTGACAATGAAAACTTGTTTGATGGCGTTTTTCATCTTTGTTCGGTTTTCTAGACGGTCTCCAGTTGGTTGGGCACACTTCAACACCAGTCACTCGTCGTTAGGCACAAGCTGTATTACACCTTCTAGAGTATGACGTAATCAACATTATGCATGTATGTGTCCTGAACTTTGCTATATCGTTCAAGCTGTGCAATATTTTCAGAACTCAGGTCAAGGCTACATTGAATCTGTTGCTACCACAATCTTGTAACACAGAGATACTTGCGATCACCACTTGACCCTTTAGTAGTATCTGTAGCTAGGATTTTCAGACGCTGATCAGGCCCCTGTTTCTCAATACTTCAATGTAAGCAATGAACAAAAACTCCCGATTTAAAGGACTTGTATTGAGGTTTATTTAATTGCAAGCCCAATGCGACCGATATCACACCGAATTTGCAGATGGCGAGCCTGCGCCTCCAGTCTATAGCGGTAGCCAATGGAATTGCTGTACGATCTGCTTCTGTGCATAAGAAGGAGCAGTTCAGGTAGTGTTGATGCCATTAGGTGCAGCAGCCAGGAGCCAGGATGAAGGAGGAAGCGGCTACGCTTATGGCTTGCTGGAAAAAGAGACCTGTTGAATAATTTGTACAGCTACAATATTGCAAACTAGAAAGGGTAGCCAAGCATTTAGTGTAAGTTATCAGCTTAGAAGTGCTTTGTGAAACGCTTGTTGCCTGTAGAACTTGTGTTTCTAGTGCAGCTTAGGCCTATATCGAGCGGCGTAGAATGGGATTTCTACTGAGTTCAACGTGGCTTTGCTTTAAGGAATAATAAAGCAATGTCGTTATATTCAGGCTCAGCAAGGTATGGAACAGAAAAGGCATAGGCAAGTGACACGGCCTATGATGCAGCTGGTAGAATGTATTTCAAACAGAAGACAGAGGAAACAAGCTTTAGGGAATGCAGTTGGTTTAGAGATCCCAGCTATTCAGCTTTTGGTAGATTTTGAGAGATAGGAAACGAGATACAAGCATAGGCGCCGTGACAAGTTCTGCTCTTGTGAGCTTGGTAAACAGCTATAAGCAAGAGTTGAAGCAAGAGTGAAAGCAAGAGTGAAAGCAAGAGTTGAAGCAAGACTGAAAGCAAGAGTTGAAGCAAGACTGAAAGCCTACAACCTTGCATAAGACAAAACTCTCTAGGGAGCTAGAAAAAGAAAGTAATATTGAGCAAATACTGACCTACCCACACCTTCATCTCGCCTCATATTTCTTCATTTGCATCCCTATACCTATGTTTTCTTCTCTTCCTTTCATACCCCTGTTCGCCCCTCCGGTCTTCTTACTCGCTACTTCCTACCCAACAGTATGGCGGCCTAGTTCCCGCCAGACACCTCAGGCACATTAAATAGTAAGAATCAAAGCAGAGTCTTGCTAGTGGCTCACCAGGATATGAGTGCCAGGAAGCACCCGGCAGCATTGTCAGACAGACCACCAGAAGTCAGCTGTGCTGTGTTGTTCTGTGGCCTGCTTTGTTGTAGTTCTGTGCTGTACTGTGCTGGCCTGGTCCGCAGTGTGTTCGCCCGGCTCCGAAGATTTGAGGAGACTACCAAAGATCTAGGCAGCACCCCTGTCCATGTTTTGCTTCCAGACACCCCACCATGTGATATCAAGCGATATTTTAAGACCATGTTGAGTATATACATCAAAGGCATAGTGGTTCGTATCCCCAAGACACTCAAGAGGTGCGTGGAGATAATGGCGCCATAATGTGTATACGTACATGAAGGGTAGAAAACGTGATCGTACCCGGACCTAGTTGCTGGCCATGTATTGTCAACTGTGGAGAACGCCTTTGTTTCACTGCAATCATAAAGCAAAGTACGCCGCCCAATGTAACTCAAACATGATACCAAGAGTTTTGGTGATAAAACAATACCCAGTAGCCCAGTGTAAGAACCCGTTAGGCGCTAACCAGGTGCTCATAATACGTTTTCAGACATGTGTGTCCATAGCTTTCCTCCCTTGTAAGCCTAAGGAGTAACATGCAGACACAGTCACCTGGAGGATGCTCCTTGTTTTTTTTCTCTCTTCTTTGACCCTTTCTAATCGAGGCCAGCCAGATTGGGAATAACCAGAACAAGTAAGTTATAGATAGCTGGCTGTGACGGAGGGACGGCTGAAAACGGATCATGCTATGATTGGTCACACAGAGCCATAGTAAACTAGTTGGGTAATGCATGAGTAGAAATGGAGGGCTGGGGTGCCATTTTGGCTCGGGGTGAAGCGAGTCGAAACAATCAGGCGTTGTAATAGGTTGATATTCATACATGTATAGTGCATGCGTGTTGGTATTGCGGTGTGTGGTGCATGGTACGTGCGCGTGTGCGAGCGCATAGTATATGCACAGTTCAAAAGAGCGGCGCTGCTAGGCCGGCTATTATGGAGTGATATTCTTCCTCTCAGTGTGCGGGTGAGATTGGACTGGCGGTGCGAATCTGGTATGTCTGAGTGAGATTAAGCTGGCGGTGCGAACTTGGTATCCCTGTGAGTACATGGGCGTTTGTTGAGCATCACGGCACGTTTTAGGCGCCTGTAACCCATGTTTTGCAGTTGCAAAGACCGGCCTTAGCTTATGTGGCCAGTTATATTGCGCGTACCCTTGGTATTGATGTATTCTGCAGTTAGGTCTGGCTTAGAGACGGCAAGACAAGCCGGAGGTAGACCCGTGTCAGCAAAAAAGGAAGTGCCACATAGACCGTCTTGCCGTGGAATAGAGGGGCTGAAGGACGCGAGGATATACTAGCAGTTTAATCGATAGTCCTACTGCAAGAGGGTGGCAATAGCAGCTCCAATGCATGGAACAAGATACATTATTTACTTTCTCTCATACCAACCTAGCCGACCATCCTTTGGTGGGATCCTGGAGACTTCTTGCAGATATCTGTACCATACAACTAGGTCTACTGGCCACTCACAAATAGATACTAGAGGCATCGAGACCCAGACAGCCCGACAACGAAATCTAGACCAACTTGGACGCCCTCCTTCATGCATTGGCCAAAAAGTACACATATGGCATAGCAAAACTAGCCTGTGCGCACGCCCAAGACATGGCAAGTTTTATTCTGCACAAACTTTTGTCTAGCATGGGGCATATCCTCACCAATTAGTTTACATTTAAGTTATTCTAAATATACTATAGCATGGGCGCATAGAATCCGTTTATAGGTATGCCGTTACTAGTCTCTGAAACATCCCGCGCAGAGGCGAATTTAAATGAGGAAAATGAAACAGTGCAAAATCTTGAAGATAACCAAGCTGCAGCTGTGGGCGACTGACTGTAAGCACCCATACAAGGCGGCTCGGCTATGCTGCCCGTGGCAACACCTCCAGCCCGCAGCCGGCTATGTATGATCCATCAAAAGTCGATAACGCTCATTTTAAGAAATAAAGAGATAAACATAAGCTCCAAGCAGCAAATCTATCGACAAGTGCTGTTACTTGGAACGGCGGATAAGTGGTTGTCATAGGGTATTGTGTAACCCCCCTCGTTGTACAACCCTAATCATTTGACTAAGATAAGTAGATAGTCTTGAAACCAGTTACATCGTTGGCAAAAGTTTTACGACAACACATTAGTTTTTCTGAGACCCTAAGAGGCGCACTATCTATCTACCTACATTATGAACTACTTTGTATAATCTTCATTTTTTCCCCATTGGAGATCCATGGCAAAAGTAGCCACCCGAGTTTCAGCCAAAGCCCTTTAACAACAAAGGACAAAAAGAGTCCAAGAGAATGATTTTGACAAGGGCTGCCCTCCCTTCAATGCAGTCTTTCGTCTGCAGTCTTTATGTACCACGCGTTACGTTGTGTCCATGTTGAAAAAGGAAGAGAAAAGAACAGTGCAGCAAGGCGGGAAAGAATGTGATTCAATGACAGTGCTTGGTGTTCAAGCTGGATGGACATGTTTTGCCACATCTTCCGTGGGCTCCCGCGTTTATGTTTGCCTTTAATCTGGCTACAAACAAGACAGTAGGATGTTGGAACACAAAGCGACAGCTTTCCCGTCCCTTCTGCTAATCAATGACGGCTGAGTTACTGCTTATTGTCCACCTGACCTCGGTGAGTACAATACTTTCTTCTTTCAATATTGTCTTGGTCTATGTGAATGGCGTTTTTACTCTGACTTAATACAGGGCGGATATAACAAGAAACCATCTTCTACTCTACAGCGTGAGTGGCTAAAATCACATACTTGTTGATTGGACCCGGAAGCTCCCCCGTCCCGCAAAGATGCATGAAAACCAATGTAAAGTAAATCAGAGATTTACTCTTACTACAGCAACTGATTGCCGTTTCTCCAAAGGACTCTTTAGCTGGACGCATGCTGAAAAATAGTTGCCTAACGAAAAGTCGGTCCTTGATATTTCCATTACTACTAACAAGCTGCTATACACGTATTTGCGCAGCCTCAGTCTTCAACGCGTTTTATATGGAAAACCAACCTCACTATTAGCCTTTCAAAGCAAATACAGAAGTTTTAGCCTTTTGCTTTAACAAAATGCCAAGGACCAAGTCTGGTTGCTACACACAATCAAAATGCTTGCAGATAATGTCCCCCATGCAGCGCATATAGCCGGCCAATATTATGCAATGAATCCCGTCGAGACACTAACCTCCACTTCTCCAAAAGCAGTGCGCTTTGTGCATCGTGCACCTGTCGTCACCTTGGTACAGTATCAATTTATAAGACTTAGTTCCTTGTAATATTCTTCACCGTTAATGGACGTGTGATGCAAATCTTACCGCTTTCGGCTGGAATTGGTCCATGACAACGTCAACTCACTCTTAAAATTATCACCTATCAACGTATGACAACCAAAATACCACCGTGGCTTTGCCATCCTGTGTCCACGGCACCGCTGTAACACTAACCGCCATCTACGCGAATCGACATATGGAACGCACTCACCGCTACTGTTCTTCCGTAATTCTAGACTAGTCGTGATCCCGCTACGCTCTAATACAATGCCGGTTTGTTACCCTATTTCATCCCTTTACCGCGGATGAAGGCATGTATTCAGCGCACACGGGCGCATATTTCCCACTCGGCCGACTCTCTTGAGTTAAGAAAAAAGCCACATCTATTTCCTTTGTGCGCCATGAATCTGTTGTTGCCCTATGGACGGAACTGTGGCGCTTGGCTGCGTACATGCCCAGCTCTCTTGCCCGAATAAGCGGTCTACACGCAGCCGCATGTAAGGGCCGGCATTTGCAAAGTTTAACGGGTACCTACAGGTATCTTCAGCACAAGCAAGTGACTTTTCTTGTAAGCGCCCTGTATATATATGATGGATGCATCAGGGCACTTGCATTTGCTGAGTGGCTTGTTCAGTTTGTGTATCACCTCATAATGTATAATACCACTGGCGTTTGGTTCGTGTGGACCTCAAGTTTGAGGGTGGCGTTAATTTCAGACGTGGAGTTTTGCTGTGCTGGGTTTAGTGCATCCGATGTTGTATCAAGTAGAATTCATACAAGTCCTCAACTTTAGCGAGACGTGGTACAAAGTAGGAATCGGGAGGCAAACTACCTGATGCAGAGGACCCATGGTAAACTTGTGTACTAATTCATAACAAAGAGAACAACATTATAAACGGGCATTATATATTTGTACATGCATTCAACAAGGGAACGCTTTCCCACATCAAAGAAAACGGCAAACTCAAATTAGTGTCCACTCTCCTTGTACTCCCCGAAATATTAGTTTCAGTTTCACCATCGGCGATAAGGAATATAGCTTCCGGTAGCTGTACTACATCTAGCATGTGCCGGAGGCTGGAGTTTGAGCCGCTCCCGTTCAAGACGTTCCTGGAATATCCTGTCTAGTTGGCAACTATAACGGATAGGCGTCCTAGCCGTTCCTGGCATCTGTAATTTACGGTCACGTGCGTCCATTCCCGACGCATGGCACGGAACTCTACTCACCGCTCGTTGTTTGTTGAGCCGCTGTAAGTACCCCGAGATTAGGTTGAGTTTCATGAAACTTTATCTTATTCGGCATATACGGATTCATGGCTTTTATGTGATGAAGTTACTGCCTACTCAACAAAACACACGGAGCACAGCATAAATATTCCATGTACACAACTTGTGACCTACCCCTCAACCTTGCCCCCCAATCAAGAGAGTTGGATGCTGTTAGTGGCAAGGACTTTCCTATTTCCATCTTGGAACTTCCCTTTTACTCTTCATGTATCTGGCTAACAGTCGTGTAAGGCAATCTAACAGATGGCTTGCTTGTTAGTGCCATGCGTCTTGCTTCCTGTCCCTCTTTGGCGTTGCAGTC
Source organism: Thielaviopsis cerberus (assembly GCA_016859225.1). Classification (NCBI taxonomy): domain Eukaryota; kingdom Fungi; phylum Ascomycota; class Sordariomycetes; order Microascales; family Ceratocystidaceae; genus Thielaviopsis; species Thielaviopsis cerberus. The sequence goes on along the minus strand of JACYXV010000230.1, from coordinate 8,695 downwards.
CTGTATAATGGTGATGCTTGAGGTGGCTATTACCAGCAGACTACAGACAATGACTCCAAATAGACTTTACACCATTATATCAATAGCATGAGTTGCGACATACACCGTGCCATGCTCTTGTTAACCAAGATCGGACCCATGTTTAACACACTAGTGGATCTGCGTTCTACTCTGAAACTCACACATTTGTTACTACAACAAAGCAGCAGTGAAATAGTACCAGGAAAACTCCTGGTAGCATGTGCTTCAAAAGTGTTTTTATTATTTGATGTAAGTATGCTGGGTTCTCTGCTAATCCCATAGTGTCCTGCAGGAAAGACACCCCAAACCATGGTCGTTTTGCTACTACCTCGAGCAAGCCCGATCCAAATCAAAAGTGTCATTATCCGTCGTGATATTACAAAATATTATACCGAGTAAATAAGAGTACCTCTCGCCTGCGCCATAAACCAGGATGTTATTCCGGTAGCTCAGAAAAGAAAGAAAAGAAGAAGAAAAAAAAACAAAACAGCAGCAGCAGCAGCAGCAGAACAATAGATGCTAGAGAGGATTGTGAGAGGGCTTCCCACAAACAAAAAGTCGCCCAGTTTTATGCAACGGAGTTGTGAATGTGCGGTGACAGAAACGGAAAAGCACACCCCTAGTTCTTCTCGTCTGTCACCTTGATCTCGACCAAAGACTCTTTTTTCTCCGTCGACACATTTGAGTCGTCAGACTCATCCTCCTCGTTATCCGACCGATCATCATCGGCAGATGAGTAACGGATGAAGCGGTAGGCTATCCGGACAATGTGGAACAACCAAAACAGGTTTAGAGCCTGAAGAGAAGACAAAAGTGTCGTGGTAATCACCTGCGCCAGTCGGCACTTGTACTGCTCAGTCTCCCAGTTCAACTCAAACGGACCGACCGTGCGGAACTCGGTGAACAGCGACCAGATAATCCGAAGGTTAATGTAGTGGCGGCAGTAAATCCAGACCACCATAAACACAAAAAAGTAGGGTCCGACGATGGGCGAGTCGAGATAGTTGAGCGTCTTGGAAGTCTATGGAGATGGGGTTAGAATTCTATTGCCTAGTAAGCGTGCTTTGACATGTGATGAAGTGACCACCAGCCAAATGATGAGATGAGGCCAAAATTGCGACTAAACGGCGCGGATGCGTGATAAAACGGGGAGCAAGACTTACAGCGAGGAAAAAGTCACTAATGTCGTGAGTTGTGTATACAGCCAGGCCAATGTAGGTAAAGTGAAAGCGGTAGCTGAGGCCGATTAGCAGCAGCGAGACGATATGGTGAGCAATAAGCTCCTTAAAGTCCTTGCGTGGCTTCTCAAGACCCAAAACCAAGACAATGGCCTGCTGGGCCCAGTATGCAGCCTGGAACAGGTAGTAGAACTTCACAATGGCCTCATGGGTGCGGTGAGGGAAGTCCTCATACATGCCCGTCGTGTTGTAATACCAGACAGGAGTCTTACTCATGACGTACAGGCCAAAGGGACCTAAGCAGCCAAAGTAAATGGCAGTGTACATCTGTTCCATGAAGCGAGCCTGCTTGCCCTTGGAGAGACCGAACCAGCGTGCCAGCGGACGCAACACTTCCTGCATGATGAATTCGCGAGTAAACGACAAGACAATGGTGTAAAAGGTGACAAAGGCAAAGTCCCAGGGGCCCTTGCCATATTGCATGGGCTTGTCGTCAAGCAGTGGCTTCTGCGGGTAGCTGAGGAAGATGAAGTGGTATACAGGGTTCGACGGCGAGGGGTTGATGGCATAGAGTAGGCCAAAAGCGACGAGCATTAGCGCGGGAAGTAGATACGTGTGCTTCAACATGGCGTTGCGAATCTTGTAGAAGGCGCTGCGGGCACGGCGCTTCTTGGACTTTTTGTCTGTGGGCTGCCGACATGTTAGTAAAAGCCGGAAATGGTATTGTTTGCAAGAGAGGGGCCGTAAGAACAAGAGCCAGTAAGAGCAAAAAGCATGTAAGAGCAGCACATTGGCACAAGAGCAATCACTTACAGAACTGGCATCCATTGCCACACGGCTGGAAGCAAGTGCTGGCGCTCGCGTGTCACCCAGATGCACGCCCGAGCCGAGCAAACTGGACTTGCGACGGCGGCGTGGGCCGGCGGGGCCCTCGGCGGCGGCAACCGTGAGCAACGGGAAGGACTCCTTTTTAGAATCGGAGTCGCCATGGCCGGCTAAAGATGTACAAATATGGCAGAGGAGATGAGGCACGTTTGCAGGACGGCTGCAGGACGAAGCTTCCGAGAAGCAGTGATTGCGTTCAAGCCAAGACAGGAAGAAAACAAATAGAGAGAAGAGAGCAGGCAACTTAGTAATCAAAGTGACAAACGATGGGCCCTTTGCGATGCAATTAGCAGGTGACGGGTCCTATGATGTCGTTGTCGCTAGTGTCGCTGACTTTCTGCTAAAGCAAGACAGAACGGAAAAGGCGGAAAAGAGGAAAAAAAAAAAGAGTTTGCTAAGTAAAAGAAGGAATCGATAGCTTCTTGTATTCCACTCTAGAGGTGAACCCGATGAAAACAAAGGATCGCGGGATGACAGACGGATAAGAAGGAAAAGAAGGAGAAAAAGATTACCAAGAACCCCGAACAAAAGAAGACAAGAGGCTCAAGCTGGAGGAGTTCAAGGCAAATCTTGGAAAATTAAAGCACGATTAGCTCTAGTCAGGTTAATGCGACCAAAAGGACAGGCGTAGAAAAAGCTGGGAGAAGGGCTAGCAAATGATAAAGGATACAAGGAGAGAAACTTTAGGAAGGGTGCTTGAGATTCTTGGAAGAGAATAATTTTCTCCTCTCTCTGGGCATAAGGCTGTTTAATGGGCACCGTCGAATGAGCGGCTAGAGGAAATGAATGATGTTGCACTTGGAAGTTGCGTCCGGGAAATGTCCGGGCAATTCGAGCGGTTCTGGTAGTAGTGGAGAGGTGGAGCTGCTGGAGCGAGCGGCAGCAGCGGCGATCCTACTAAAGGCCGCTAACGAAGGGCATCAAAGAGGCTAAAGAAAAGGCGGGATGCAGAGGAAAAGAAGCCTCGAAACGCGGGCTTAAACAACGCGAAATATGGCTGTGCCTTATCCGCCACTAACCAATACCAGCAAGCGCTGCCAAATCTGGCAACGCGAAATGCTGCCCTAGGCCTCTTGACTAAGTATGTCTCGGTGCGTGCCAGGCTCTAGTCGCGGGCTTCACTTGTCTTGGAACGCTTTGCACAGGGAAATTAAAGAAAAAAAAAAGCCCATTCACTTGTCCGGCGCAAAGAGACTACCGACTGCAACCATTTGCCGCATTCTAATCTTTGTTTCCTCTAGTTTCCTCGTCTTCTTTGTTATCAAGCGACTGGTCTTTTTGCCGAGGGGGGCTTTGGCGCTGACAGCTTCAACTCCTCTTGCATCACCTACTTTGTGCGCTCATGAGAAACGGATCGTGGTGCTACAATTCATGGCTCGCAAACCTGCTATACAACTCTTCAATACCGCCATAGATAAGACAAGGTGAAATCCAGAGCTGTCTTACCTCTAAACATGCAATGCTGGTTTGTTCAATTTGACTCGCGTTCTGCCTCTACCCGGGCCTGCAGCAACGTCGACCTCGTTAAAGCTGCGCTTAGAGCTCCCATGGCGCGCGCCATTTATCTGTAGGCGGGCTCACAGACGCAGACTCTGATTTCAGTGTCTGTGCCAGTCGCCAACTGAAGACAAGAACAAAACAAAAAGGGCACGAGATTCACAAAGCAGCTGTCAACGAGTTTGAGACTGACTCGTTCGTTTGACCCCCACTACAATCCTTTGTTTTCACTTTTAGCAACACGGAGTTTGCGGGTTTTGGATTTACGGTGTTTGTTTATCTGTTCTTCTCGTGATGGTCGCCTAGCATGAAAACGAAAAGCCAAGGCCTGGAGTCGACGGAACGCAAGCCTCGTCTAGTGACGACATTTTGCTTCGCGTCTCTACACCCTTGTTTTGTGTATTCATGCGAATCGCGTTGTGGTCCAGGTTTTGGGGGGGTTAGTAGGGGACCAAGCCACATATCTGGCTATGCCCTCGCGCTCTAACGCTGCCAAAGAGGTGCAAGCGAGCCAACAAACAGCGAAAGGCCATGCTATAAAAATTTGCTGTGACCCCGGTCATCACCAACCACTGGATTCAGCCATGAACGTAGTGCCACTTGTAGCCAAACGCTAAGGAGGCCTACTCTAAGCTACAACGAACTAGTTAGTGTCTGCCTCGGCTTCGCGCTTCTTCGGGATTTAGATGGACTTATTCGCCCTTTTCACTCTTTCCAAAGTACGTTGTGTCTCTAACATCGCAATCTCAACTATCAGATCATCATCGCCCTAATCTATTATCATGTTTGTACGCCACCCCTGATACTTCTTTGCGTGATATCATCAATCTTAGCAGCCTGTAGTATATAGTTTGATGATAAAGTCTGCTTCTTGGTGTTTTCTTTTCTCAAAACCCGAAAAAAAAAAAAAACACTGCATTTACTGTTGGTCTGCCACTAAACTTGAACTGTTGCCATCATAGTGGTCCAAAGTCCACTGGTGATTGTCTCAACCCCTGGATTAGCGTCTAGGGTCCCATGCCAGTTGGGTCTAGGACACCAAGGCCACCAACCGTCACTTCTAGTGAACCAAACACACGCTCATAACAAAGCAACAAGCAGACATGGCCGACAGATGAGCAAACTTGACTTACAGGCCCTCAAGCCAATGTGGTACCATATTTCAGCACAAAAACAGGTCTGTCTAGCCGGTCGAGTCGGAACCCCGTTTACTGTTCGGGTCATTTTAGATTCCGAGAGAGGATCAGAGCCCTGGCACTACCGCTAGTATTCTCCAGCTGCCAAGATTGAGCAAAATGAGAAGAAAAGAAAATTGGTCAGCAAAGCGGAATAAAGGCATGTCAAAGTTGAACGCGCTTAGACAGACAAAGACTCTCATATGGCACAAGAAATATGAGCTTACAGTAGTAACTCACACTCCAGGCTCTGCATCTTTACTGAAGCAGGCCCGAGTATGTTGACCTGCTTTTTCTCGTTTACCTCAATGGTTTACGCACAATGTCTCGGCAAGGCGCATGCCTAATATCCATCTCTGCGTGAGCTGATTGTAATCGAAGCAGATGCAACACATGATGTCGGGACTTATCTCTACTGCATTATAGAGGCTTTGAATGGCACCCACCATGGTATTAACAGGAAGGAAGAGCCACATGCGCACACTTCAACATGCCTCATCAGGCCTATATAGTGAACCCAGCTGGCGTCACAGTACGCGTATTCGATACATCGTTCAATCCATTCTCTTCTCTGACATCAACCTGCAATATCTGCTGTCGTGGAAAATGGAACTTGGCTTGCTGAAACTCGCAATAAACTTTATCGAGCGCCAAACTTGAGAGCCACCTGCCACTCTTTCACGATCGCCGAATTTTGCCTGCATTTCTTGACTTTCTCCGTTTGCATTCGTTGCCTGTAGGCATCTGCTTTGGTGGAAAGACAAACCCTAATAACCCTAAATTGTTCACGATTTTATGTTGCTTCTTCTGTGAACACTTATGTACGAGCGGGGTTTTCACATTAGAAAGGCTTCTCGGGCGATATACCCATATTATAGCACTGGGCTTGGCCAATCAACCAAAACGGATAGATTACAAAGTCGTTTGTCGAACGATACAACAACGGATTCGGAAAGCGTTTGTGCGTATCTTTGTGATGTAACTTTTATAAGACAAATACCGGCTATCGATATCGGACGAACAAGGTAAACCAAGATGCTTAAACTATAATGGCTATCCGCAGTTCGTGTACTCGGGATCAACAACTCAGCACATTCTGAATGCTAGCCACAGAATCTCTTGCTCCAGAGTCTTGATCTAATCAACAATATCCATATGTGCCATCTGCCTTCCAGTTTCTACTGATAACAGTAGCATCTAGAAAAATGCCCTCAGCACCCTTCTGCAAAACGATATCTATACTGTATCACCATCGCCTTGACTGCAAGAAGGCTGCACAAAAGCTCATGCTCTTTACCACGAAATCCTCAATTATACATATTCATCAGTCTCTGAACTCGCGAGGCCTTCTCTCTAATGCAAATAGCTTTCCCAGGCTCCTCTGAAAAATGTTGCAGTAGTGGCTTGTATCATCTTGATGAATTCTTTTCAAAAATTGCGTGAGTACTCTTAGAAAACGCGTTATAGCATCCAGCACTCCCCTCAAAACCCTGAATGACTGGGTCCAGATTCTTTGGCGACCCTGACAACCAGACCAAAAAACCGGCTTCAAAAAGCTTCAGCTAGTTATTGGTAGGTTGGCCATATCGGCCATCAAGCCAGATTCTCACTGCTCGGCCAAGCCAGGATACTGAAATGGAAGAGGCGTAGTGACTTGCACTTTGGCAGCGATTCCATTACAGTCCCACTAACGGGAACGAAAGCAACAATGCAACTGGCAATGAGGTGGCGCATGTTAGGTTATGAATTATACCCAACCTTAGATGCCGCAACAACACATGCATGATCAGTTAGGAAGCCATGTTGACTAGTTGCTTCTATTCATATTAGACCAACTACTGCGTCGGTGGCGGCGCAAACATGTCACCACCCCGTCCAGCTGTAACCTCTCGCCACTGTCTCGCAAACTCTCTCATACCGCCCTGTCCCCCTGCACTGGCATCGACAACCTCCTTGGGAAGCTTGTGTGCCGAGTATTGCGTCGAGCTAAAGTTGTACGCCGACGGGTCTTCCTTGGCAACTAGTCTAAGATCCGGATCGGCATAGTCGTCATCCTCAGTCGTTGACCCCACGCCCTCCAAAATATCCACAATCTTGGCACCCTCCAACTTCAAGCGCACAAACTCCTCCTCCGAAGAGACAGCTGGCGGCGAGCCAATCAGCGGTCGAGCAACCTTCATATCCAGTAGCTCGGCCCAGTCAAATAGGATTGAGTCAGTAGTTGACGCCCAGGGGTTAATGTCAATCAGGCGCACGCGGCCCAGACCCGTGTCGTCAGCGCTTTCGCCATCCTCGGGGATGTACACATCAAACACGAAACTATCATCAGGAAACGTCATGCGCAGCTTCGCCTCAAAAAAGTCATCGATGCGATCAATAATGTCCTCCTTCAACTTGAACAAAAAGTCGTAGTGATTTAGATCGCGTTGGCAGATGCCCACCAGAGAACGATGCTTGACGAAGCAGCGGAACTCGAGGGCCGGATGCGGGTTGAAGAACGGCCGCAGAACTAGCACGTACTTGAAAGGGTTCTCCAATGGCATAGCAGAGCTGTAATCGTCAATGGTGTCGTCAAACGCATGCTCCAGGTCATGTGACACGAAGCTAGAGCTCTTGAGTAGCAGGTAAATGTCATTGGGCGATGTACATTTCATCGTGTTTTGGTGTGGCGAGATCCAGGCAGCGTCCTTGGGTGCAGACCAGTTGAGTTTGGGAACAACGCTACCGCCAAGCTCCTTGATAGCATTTTTAATGGCTGTGTGCTCAGCCAGGAAGCGTATGTTTGGTGGCTGCAAGTTTTCTTCCAAGTCGGAGTCTTCTTCCGAGTCAGAGTGGACTTCTTGGACGTAGCCGCTTGAAACAGGGGTAGAGTGCCATTCCTCGTCGGCGGCGGCTTCATCATCACCATCGTCGTCATCAGCGAGAAGAATCCCATCTTCTTTGATGTAGTCGATCACAACATTCGTCAAAGGGATAATGAGTGATTTGATACAACTCGTCCGGTATCTAGATAGTTAGTCTTTGAAGACAGCATAATGAATGAAAGACAGACGTACTTTGGAAACCACTGGTCGTAGGAGCAGTTGACAATATGAGATTTGTTGACACGGGGAAATTCGCCGGCACCAGCCTGTGAAGATTCTGGACCGGTAGCTTCTGGCATGTTAACGAATGTGTGGTATATAACTATGAATCGGTAACTGGACAAGGATGAATTGAAGGCAAGGGGTGTTTTTAAAATGTAAAAGAGAAGTGCTTAGTTTAAAATATAAGAAACAAAGATTTTTTGAATATGGCAGAGATATATTTTGTTTGTTCTTGTCTCACAATCAAGTAAACTTCTTCCAAAACTTTTATGACGATGGAGGGGCAACTTTAGTTGCTATTTTGCACCCCGCGACCCGCTATAATATCTACCCGTCTTTGGCTTATCTTATCTGTCACATACAGCCTTGTACCAGGGCCAAAGTTACCATTAAAAATTACACTCAGCCTTGCCATCTTTTAATCACACAGCCGTCACCTTGCCACATATTCGCAATCATCAGCAATGGACAACGTTGGTCTCTCGACGCCTCGCGGAAGCGGTACTTCTGGCTATGTCCAGCGCAATCTTGCGCACATCAAACCGCGCAACTATCCCGCCTACAACCCCGACGCAGAAATCAAGGAACATCGACCGCGCGAAGCCAACCAGGAGATTCTCGAGCACGACCGCAAGCGCGCCGTTGAATCCAAGGTGTTTGACCTGCGCGATAAGCTTGAAGATGAGGGGTAAGCCATCTCCCTAGCTCTCTATCTATGCTTTGCTTACTAACTAACCACACAGCGTCAATGAAGAAGAAATCGACCGCCGCTGTGACGACCTGCGTAAGCAGCTTCTCGTCGATGATGCGCCGAAGCTCTCACCTACGTTCACGTTCATTACGCGCTGGGGTT
>JACYXV010000229.1:0-13756 GCA_016859225.1 Thielaviopsis cerberus | reverse complement strand
TGCGGGTTACATTGCTGATTCGAAATCCGGTCGCCACCTTCGGCTTGTCGTTTTTTGAGATTTAGAGGCGCTCTTCGTCCTTGGGTACTTTTTTCATTAGCTAAAGAAAGACAAGAGCTTTAGTGTTGCGTTTCTTTCAATTTTTCTTCTCGGGCTCTTCCTCGCTCCCGGAAGTCCGCAGTGTTGAAGAGAACGAAGAAGGATAGGATAACACGAAGAAGTTTAGGCTGCTTGCTTCACCTGAATACACTATGAAACTTGGATTTGGGCTCATTTGACTGGCGTGATGGGCTGGATAGGCGGGCTTACCTTGGGGCTTTGAATCTATAGGTATCCCCCTGTGAATCAATACGGAAAACAGCCAGGGTGGTTCTGTTTTGCTTGAGGGGGGACGATATGCCTCTATATTCAGTGCGTGAACGGATGAACAACAGACAAAGCCCGTCCACCCCTTTCGCTTTTCACAGACGTCAGAATTGCAAAGTGACAGATAGCTACAGACACGTCCATGGGTTCAGGACGCAGCCGCTCAGATGACACCAGCCAGTTGTATGGAAACAGACACTGATATCAAGGAAGGGGGGTACATTGCATTGCAGGTTTTTTTTTTTTTTTTTTTTTTTTTTTGCGTGAGCCCGCAGAGAAGATTTGTTTCTTTTTTCTCGCTGTATGAAGGGAGACAGAGTGCCATTGCATGGCCCATTCCATTCCAGCCTAGAGTCCAGCCTAGAGAGTACTGCCAACCAGAGTACTGCTAACCCACCATAGATCCGAGGGAAGCGGGCCGGCCGGACATTGTAGAATAAAATGCAGAGATTGCTGGAAAATGATGTATTGACATGGAGAGTTATTCCAGTCGTTTGCCAGGGCATAATGCAGAGATGTCGGCTTCATCAGCATGAGGACCCGATGAGCTGCTGAGTTGGTGTCTCTCTCACTAAAGCCTATATGCTTGTAAGCAAGTTGCACGGCACTTCACTGTGAAAAAGTCAGAAGAAAAAGAGAAAACTTGCTCGTGTAAGCGGAAATGCACAGCTTTTAAAGGGGACTTGGAGTTTTGTAAATACAGGGCTGAATTTGCGCGTGCCAAGTTACCCAAACGTCTAATACAATTCGACGTGAAATGATTTCTATACTTTGCTCCAAAGAAACGGCTCATTTCAACCATATGGTGGAAATGATACAAGCATGAGTCCACGATGTTATCCCAACTTCCTCGTGCGAGCAAAACGAGACACAAGGCGAGTAAAAGAAAGCTTCAGCCATCGTAACGTCGCATGGAACCCGGGCCTTCCGAGCGCGTCTTGGTGTTTCCCTCTGTCATAGAACTTCAGGTGCCATAAAAGAGAGAGGATCAATCATTCCTGCTTACTCAAAGTTCCGGCTCGTTGCCAATAGCGTCCTTGTGCTCAAGAGTGTAAGCAGACGGCTTTTCTCTAGCCTGTGAGTTATGAGTTACTGATCATTATTAGTTTTATAGTGTTTCCGAGTTTTCCATTTTTCGTGATTAGTCAGCAGTAGTGGGTTACTTGTATGGAAGTGGGCTACTTGTGGACCCTATTTTGGGGAAAGAGCTGTAGGCGGCTTCATACTTTGCTGCGTTGCGCCTATGTATTAATGCTTGCGGGCACTGCAGACTTCCCGCCAGGCGGATAGCGGCACCTGTAACTTTGTCTTGACTTGGTCTTCACCGTCTACGGCCGTTTCTCACCGCAGGAAAGTCAATGCAAGAGCCCTATCGTCGGTCTAGCCTGGAAACTGCCAAACACTATTAGAGTTTGTGGGAGAGCTGGAAGTCTTTCTATTTTTGCTTCCCCGTATTTCTTCATCTCTCAGCCTTGTCAGAATAATTGTTGACTTTGTTCAACCAAAACACGCCAAAAAGCTTCCTATTTATGCTTTCAACCTCATTTTTCTGCCCTTTTGTTGCTGGTGTTCTTCAATCATGCCTTTCCGCCCGTGAAGCCTCGCCTAGTCTTTTCTGTTAGCCAATTCCGTCCGTTTCGGTAGAATCCAGGCGCTACGCTGCCAAATCTGATCGCCCTCTCGTCTATTTGTACCACGCCCCCCCCCAAAGATATCCTCGTTGTCCATGTACGTGCCGTCCCGTTTCCCGGAATACATTAAACACGCAAGTTGTAGGCCTGCTCGGCGTTTCTTTGTCGTCTTCTGCATCACTGGACGGGTTCCGGGCTGGCTGGACTTTGTCGTTGAGTTGATGTTCAGAGCCATAATAAAAGAAACAACTATCCGGGTCGGGGTTATTTTTATCTGACTCCAACAATACGATACACGTCTATACCAAGCAAGCAGAGCAGAGTAAAGCAGAGCAGAGCAAGCAGAGCAAATTAAGGCATAACACCAGCACAGCCAAGGGCATCTGTTTGTTGCCTCATTTTCTTTTGCTTTTCTCCCCCCTCGCTCTTTTCTGTCCAGTTCCCTGTCAATTTCTTGGCTGCCAACTTACTGAGCCTCTTCCTCTTGCTTCACGCTGCGCTGCCTCTTGACTATAGCCCTTCTTCTGGCTGCGAATAGCTGCCCTTTGCCCAGAAGCCATCCACCCCCTTCTGGCTACGAAAGCTGCCCTTTGCCCAGAAGCCATCCCCTTCTTGCATTACATTGCATTGCGTTGCATTTAACGTCGCCCATCAAGCACTCAACCAAGTAACTAAAACCTAGCCAGTCAATTTAATCCTCGCGCTCCGTTTCGCTGTACTTGTTCGGTCTTGAAGGCCCTTCTTCAAGTCCAGCTTCGTCAAGTCTTGGCTTTCTTTATTTCTTTTCCTTCCGTTTCTGTTTGTAGAGTATTCTTCTTCCTTTCCTTTCCTTCTCTCTCTCCCTCAGCAACTTGTTCAACTGCGTACTGCACCGAGTTGAGCTTGCTATCGGAATTGTCTCTCCTCTTACTCTGACTCTGCCGCCCACTCGCTATTTTTCTTTATTTTTCTTTTTTTATCACTTGGATCTTTTATTTTCTTAGTATTTTATCTTCGCTCGCTATTTATTTTTACTTGCTCCTCTTTGTTCCTAGTCTAAGGTATGTATGTTTTGGCTACTATTCCCGATTTCCGCGCTTTGTTCCTTTTGGCTGGGCTCGTTTACACTCTTCAGGCTTTGGCTTGTTCCACCCTCTTAAAACTACTGTTCTTCCAGTCTATCCTTCCTTATCCTGGCTTGGTATAGCATAGCCTAGCCTGGCCTAGCCTAGCCTTGCATCTGGCTGGCATTTATTCAATTCCCCCTACTCTCTTCTTTTCTACTTTTCTCTTATCGAAAAGCTTGGCTGACAAAACACCCGCTCAATTCATAGAAATCCCGTGTTCCTCGCTATTTTTGCCTCCAGTTACACTCTGTACATTGTCATTTTTCTTCTTTTCTTAATTGGCTCAAACCATACTGCCTCTTTATCCTTTCAAACCGCCCTTATTTGCTTCGATTTCAAATCCGGTTTCGACTTCAACTCAGCCTGTACCATCTTACTCAACCGAGCCTTCGAATCGACCGGCACGAAGCAAGTCTAGTCTTGCCTACTAAACCAGACTCTTGAATTCTCTCCTGGCCGCCTATTACTCGAATAAAACCATCAACCCAACAAAGTCCCGTTGCCTCTGTCCATCTGTATGATTCACAATTAAACAGACTTTTCGCAGAAACGCACCGCCAACTTAGCGCAGCACAGCTGTCGCTCTCCCTTTGACAATCCCACACCCCCCCCCGTTCTGGCGCCCCCATTCCGGAGCTGTTCGGGCCACCGCCCGCTAAATCATTGTCACTATGGCATCTCTCAATTCCAATTCAAACTCTGGCGCTGCCGCCTTTGATTCTCAGAACGACGACTTGGCCAACCACGAATACACTGACGGCTACGTGGAGTCGTCGCATCACGACACTTCCCACACAAACCTCGAGTCCAACGACGCACAAGTGCCCCAAATATTACAACAACCACAGCCACCACCCCAGGTGCAGCCACAACATCAACCACCACAACAATCACATCTAGACGGACAAGTAAAATCACAACGGCACATCCCACCGCAAATAGAAATCATAGACGAAAACCGCCAGTCACGGGCTCATTACGACGATACAGGCCTCACAGCAGATGCTCATATCCCCGTCTCGCCTCACTACCAGAACCAGGATCCGCGCCATCTGTCGTTTGCGCCATCAATTTCGCCCACTGTTGACATGTCGGTTCCTGGCCAGGCCATTTCCACCGACGACCCTAATGCCACAACTCCGACGACCCAGCATTTCCCGCCCAGCGCTCGCGCCAGCAAATCGCCCAGAGCAAAGGGTCACATGCCTTCACCGTCCGAGACGCATCGTGCCCGCTGGGCTACCCGCAAAATGACAGTCAAGAGCAGCAACAACAAGCGCGCGTCAATTATCGAGCGCCTTGCTAATCGCAAGTCGTTCTTGGGCGAAAAGAAACGCATGAGCATAGCCGAAGGAAACGAAAATGACCTTGATGACGGCGATTCAATAGATGAGGATACAATCGAAGAAGAGGGCCATTCAGGTCGCAAGTTGTTTTTCAATCTTGAACTGCCTACGGACCTTAAAGATGAAGAGGGCCACCCGGCGCAGCAGTTCCCGCGCAACAAAATTCGAACTGCAAAGTACACACCTCTTAGCTTTATTCCGAAAAACTTGTACTTTCAATTCCACAACGTCGCCAACATCTTCTTCTTGTTCATGGTCGTCCTGGTGGTATGTCTTTACTTTACCCCCAGTCCTGGCTATTACGCCAACCCAAAACCACTTGCTAACCCTGCTTGCCATGCTAGTTCTTCCCCATCTTTGGCGGTTCCAACCCCGGTCTGAACTCTGTTCCCCTGATTTTCATTGTTGCTGTCACTGCCATCAAGGATGCCGTCGAAGACTCGCGCCGAACCATTACCGATTCCGAGCTCAACAATGCCCCTGTTCACCGCCTCAAGCACTGGGAAAACGTCAATGTTGAAGACGATAATGTCTCCCTCTGGCGTCGAATCAAGAAGGCTACTTCCCGTACCTTGAAAAGATTTCTGCGGGCGGTCAAGAGTCTATGGAGTCAAAAGGCACGGGACCAACGCCAGGCTGCTAAGGAAGCTGCCATTGAAGAAGGCCGTCCATCTATGGATGTGCGCAACTCCATGGCCTCTGCCCGTCGCTCTTTTATGACTGCCCGCGAAGATATCCAGATGACGCCTGTTTCTTCTCCAATTGCAGCTTCTAGTCTTGACCCTGCTCAGCGCGCCGAATTACGTGCTGCCAAAATTCATGCCCTCAAGACAGACTTGGTCAATCACAATGTCGAATCCAGCGGCCGTCCCCGCTTTCACCGGGACACTTGGAAGAGTGTTCGCGTTGGCGACTTTGTTCGTATCTACAACAACGACGAATTGCCTGCTGACATCATTATTCTGTCGACTTCGGAAAAGACGGTGCCTGCTATGTTGAAACCAAGAACCTGGATGGTGAAACCAACTTGAAGTTCCGCCAGTCGCTGCGCTGTGGCTACAATATGCGCCATGCCCGCGACTGCGAGCGCGCCCAGTTTTGGCTTGAAAGCGAGGCGCCTCAGGCCAATCTGTACAAGTTCAACGGTGCCATCAAGTGGTATCAGGATATTCCCCACGAGGAATCGCCTGAGCTTATGACCGAGGCCGTCACCATTGACAACATGCTGCTGCGTGGCTGCACTTTGAGAAACACGGAGTGGGCTCTGGGAGTGGTTGTTTACACTGGACACGACACCAAGATCATGATGAATGCCGGCATGACGCCCAGCAAGCGTCCCCGCATTGCGCGTGACCTCAACTTCAACGTTATGTGCAACTTTTTGATTCTGCTTGTCATGTGCCTGATTTCTGGTCTCGCCAATGGTGTTTTCTGGTCCAAGACTGACACTTCTGCACACTTTTTTGAATTTGGAATGATTGGCGACACGCCTCCTCTCAGTGGCTTCATTACCTTTTGGGCTGCGCTGATTCTGTTTCAAAACTTGGTGCCTATTTCGCTGTACATTACGCTTGAGATTGTGCGGTTGCTTCAGGCTGTCTTCATCTTCAGCGACATTGAGATGTACTACGAGCCGATTGACCAGCCCTGCATTCCAAAGTCATGGAATATCTCGGATGATGTTGGTCAGATTGAGTACATCTTCTCCGACAAGACTGGTACTCTGACTCAAAATGTCATGGAATTCAAGAAAGCCACTATCAATGGCCAGCCGTACGGTGAGGCCTACACTGAGGCACAGGCTGGTATGCAGAAGCGTCTGGGCGTAGACGTCGTTGCCGAGGGTGAAAGGGCCCGTGCTGAGATTGCCGAAGCCAAAGTTCAGGCATTGGAGGGTCTCCGTAAAATTGACAACAACCAGTATCTCCACGATGAAGACCTGACTTTTATTGCCCCAGACTTCGTTGCTGATCTTGCCGGTGAATCCACCGCTGAACAGCAGGTTGCTGCGGAGCACTTTATGCTTTGCCTTGCTCTCTGCCACACCGTTATTGCCGAAAAGGTCCCTGGAAACCCGCCCAAGATGGTGTTCAAAGCCCAAAGTCCCGATGAGGCTGCGCTAGTCGCCACTGCTCGTGACATGGGTTTCACCGTTTTGGGTTCCAACAGCGAGGGAATCATTCTGAACGTCATGGGTGAGGAGCGTCACTACCCGATTCTGAACACGATTGAGTTTAATTCTACGCGTAAGCGCATGAGCTCCATTGTCCGCATGCCCGATGGCCGCATTCTTTTGATTTGCAAGGGTGCAGACAGCATCATCTACTCGCGTCTCAAGAAGGGTGAGCAAAAGGAATTGCGTCAGACTACTGCCGAACACCTCGAAATGTTTGCTCGTGAAGGTCTCCGTACTCTGTGCATTGCGCAGCGTGAACTTTCCGAGCAAGAGTACCAGCGCTGGAAGCAGGAGCACGACGAAGCTGCCGCCTCCATTGACAACCGTGAGGAAAAGCTTGAAGCTGTTGCTGAGCTCATTGAACAAGATCTGACTCTGCTTGGTGGCACTGCCATTGAAGATCGTCTTCAAGATGGTGTCCCCGACACTATTGCTCTGCTGGGTGAGGCTGGTATCAAGCTGTGGGTCCTGACTGGTGACAAGGTCGAGACCGCCATCAACATTGGTTTCTCTTGCAACCTGCTGAACAACGACATGGAGCTGATCAACCTCAAGATTGACGAAGACCCGACTGGTAACACTACGGACGATGAAATCGCTGAGCGTTTGTCAACGGCAATCACCAAGCATTTGCAAACTTTTGGTCTTACTGGTAGCGATGCGGATCTTGCTGCTGCCAAGGTAAACCATGAAGCTCCGTCGGCTACCCACGGCATTGTCATTGATGGCTACACGCTGCGTTTTGTTTTGCACGAGGATCTGAAGCAAAAGTTTCTGCTGCTGTGCAAGCAGTGCAAGTCCGTTTTGTGTTGCCGTGTCTCTCCCGCGCAAAAGGCTGCTGTTGTTTCCATGGTCAAGAACGGTCTCGATGTCATGACGTTGTCCATTGGTGATGGTGCCAATGATGTTGCCATGATCCAGGAGGCCGATGTTGGTGTTGGTATTGCCGGCGTGGAGGGCCGTCAGGCCGTCATGTCGTCTGATTACGCCATTGCACAGTTTTCGTACCTTCAGCGCCTTGTCCTCGTACACGGTCGCTGGTCCTACCGCCGCCTTGCCGAGTCCATTTCCAACTTTTTTTACAAAAACATGGTGTGGACGTTTTCTATTTTCTGGTACCAGATTTTTTGCGACTTTGACATTACCTACATCTACGAGTACTCGTACATTATTCTCTTTAACCTGGTTTTTACATCGTTGCCTGTCGGTCTTATGGGTGTCTTTGACCAAGACGTTTCGGATAAAGTGTCTCTGGCTGTTCCTCAGCTGTACCGTCGTGGTATTGAGCGTCTGGAGTGGACTCAAACCAAGTTCTGGATTCACATGGCTGACGGTATTTACCAGTCTGCCATGGTGTTCTTTATCCCGTATGTCTTTTTTAAGGACGTTTATTTTGCGTCGTACAGTGGCCAAAACATTGAGGACCGGACACGTATTGGAGCGTTTATGGCTGCACCAGCTGTGTTCACCATCAATATGTACATCTTGATGAACACTTATCGGTGGGACTGGATTATTGTGCTGGTCGTTACGATTAGTTCACTGTTTGTGTTCATCTGGACGGGCATTTACACACAATTTACGGCGTCATCTGTGTATCTTGAGGCAGCGCAACAGGTTTACGGCCAAGCAGCATTTTGGGCTATTTTCGTCTTGGTCCCAATTATGTGCTTGTTCCCGCGCTTTGCGTCCAAGGCGGTCCAGAAAGTGTACTTCCCGTACGATGTGGACATTATTCGTGAGCAGGCTCGCATGGGTGTCTTTGACTACCTTGAAGAGCCCAAGAAGAACGCGGGTGGGATGCCGATTACAGACCAGGCTTCGTCGTTTGGATCTAGCAGCAGCTCTCGCAAGGGTAAGCATGTGCCATATGGGAGTGTAGACGAGGAACAGCGGCCTATTTATCCGCCCTCTGTTCTCACACAAACTACGACGCATCATGCGCAGCGTTCACATACAGGTTCTGACGGAACCAATTATACAGGGCACCAGTTCCACCGCCAAAGCCTCGAGTTTGGCGTCTCTTCAGACGCCGCGCCGGTGCCGACAGTGCCTGCTGATCATGTTGTTAGCACGAGCACTGCAGTGGCACCGGTGTCGGGCACAGCCTCACCAACGACGGCTGGCGGCCCGCCGCAGACACATGTCACGCAGCAGAGCAACCACCAGGGTCGGCCGTCGATTGACCGCAGCAGACCATCATACGACCGCATGCGTGCGTCGATGGATCGCGTTCGGCCATCGTTTGAAGCTAGCAATGATATGACGACGGCGGCGCGGTTGACACGCATCGAAAGCACGCGGTCGGTGCGCCGGGGTGACAGAAACAACGATAGCCAGAACATCACTGACGATGGCAACGAGGCGCTAGCCGAAACGCAGAATGTGCGCCACTCGCTTGGCTTCCGGCCACGGCTACGGGGCTTGTCGCTGAAGAAGGACCACTCATAGGAGGCGTCATGACGCGGACATTGCCGCTCAGAGGTGTGTGGATGATGTGTGATATTGTTGATTTGTGTTTTCCGCGTTGGCCATTTTCTTTTTCTCTTTTTGTTCCCCGATTCCCCTTTTCCTTTGCTTCAATTCTCTTTTTTGGGTTTAAATAAATGGTTTTTTTTCTTGTCTCTTTTTCTTTGTCCTTTGTTTCATTGGGTTGCAGCAAACGGAAGAGCAAATACTGTTAAATGGGCGTGGATTTGCGACGGGCTTCATTTCTCTCGGCTTTCTTTTGTCTTGTTTCTTTCACTTCTTCTTGTCGTTTATTATCAACACTTACAGATTCCCTTGTTTCCTCCTATTTTTTGTTGATTACATCCTAACTTACATTTGCTTCCTACATTTATACGCTTACAGACGTTGATCCTTGTGGTATTGGGGAGTTTTTTTTTAGTTTTTTTTTTTAAGGTGTAATACTTTAGTCGTTATCGAATATGTATATATTTATATTGATGTTTGGATATTTCGGTTAAATGGGTTCACCAGTAAGAATTAGCACGTGACATGTGATGCTGACGGCGGGTATGGAATCTTTTCACGAGGCTATCGACACAGAAAGTACGAAAATTTGTGATTTGCTTTTCAGTGGTAGCCATCTTCTCCCTCATCACCACCCTGATCAAGCCGATTGATTGATTGATTGAGTTATTGTATATCGCCTCAGTCCCATTCTTTGCTTGTTTGATGATAAACTTTTGGGCGACTTTTCCTTTCTTGACGCCGATGACGCAAACAGAGACAAAGCCTAGGGTTTAATCACGAATTCAAACTAAATGAGCCTCGTTTGCTAAGTACCGTTATATTTTTCTTGTATTCCATTCTGCCTTTTGCCGTGTCAATCAAATCATCGCTGTTTTGACAAGCTCGCTCAATGAACTGCTGCCCGTTGTTATTCTTTGTTTCTTTACTTTACACTTGATCATCCATTCATTCGCCTTTCGATTACGTCAAGTCGATCAACAGCTTCTTTCTCGTCTTCCCCATGGTCAATTTGCTTTGGTCTGATTTGTCGGGTACAGCTCGCTCACGCCCATTTGCACACACACTTTCTCGCTTCCTGACTTTTGCACTTGTTGTATTGGGCCAATGTCAAAACCAATGACTACCCCTCCCGACGCTCCTGGCAGCAGTAATGCAAGCACAAATGCAATTCATCCATACGATATCTCGGCCTTGTCTCCTAATAACACTACGCGTGCTTATTCTACTCGTGGCTCAGCCTCGACTCATTCCAACACCATGGCGCCGTCCCAGTCGTCGTCCAAAACAAAGCGGAAAGCCAAAAACGGTACAATTACTGAATTCTTTAAAACGGTTTTGCAGCCTTGTTCAACTCCACTACCCCAAACCTCAGCCGCTACGCCGCACCCGCCACTTTCTCAAAAAACGCCTAATGCATTGACGGACTTGCCCCGCGGCTATCTTAGAGAGATTTCGACAAACTCGGCAACTAATAGGATCGCGACACGCTCGACAGACTCTGCTTCCTTGGGGCGCCGTTCAGCTACCTCCCGTGCCCCGCGGTCACCGACGCGCTCGTTGCGAACAAGGCTTCCAATAATTGCTAGTTCCGTTGCAAATACCGAGGCGCGTATGCGCAACGACGCCGCTCCCGCAACACCACCGCCGAAACTTTGCCAACCCATTACTAATACCATGCCATCCATCAACGGTTTGCAGCCGTCGGGCACTTCTCTGAACAACTCGGACATGGACATGGAATACACAAAGGTTCCAAGTGCCTCGAGTAAAAGTTTGCGAGCCTCTGCAAATGCTCCTCGAGACCGCAGTCCAGACCCGTTTGCGTCATCGCCTAGCCAAAGCCCATCCCCGTCACCACAAAAACGATCGTTTCGTAAAGATGATGTGATTCAGGCGTCGGACGATGAAGATTCTAGTGGTTTCGACGACTTTATACCACTGGCGACACTTATTAAAGGCCCAGCTGTGACTATGTCTAACAAACATACACAATCCACCGTCCCCAAAACTAAAAAAATGCCCTTACTTCAATCTCTCCGCGCAAAACGGCCCGCTACTGCTTCAGCCGTCAACAAGGCCAAGACAACAGCATCACGTAATGCAGAGTTCAATATTACTGCGCTTCTTGAGGATGCCGCGCGTGACAAGCTTGCCGATGAGCGCATTAAAAAGGCTGCTGAAAATTGCGCTGAATCCCATAAACAAGCTAAGGCCATGGATACGCCAGCGACGCTACCGCGAGGCGGGCGCAGAGCGGCGCACCTTAAAAATACATTAAACGACGTCATCAAAGGTAATGAAGAGGCGCCGCAGATTGATAAAGTTGTGCGCGCTGTTGAGCGCACAGATTCTTCGCAAACAACTCGCGTATGGCGCTTCTTTTCTGACACACAGACAAGTGCGACACTGGTGTTTCCTACACGTGAGATGCACGAGGTTTTCAAATCTGCACCGGGTGGTGGGAGCATTACGGAAGATATGGTTGAAATTGATGCGCTTTATACGCACATCTGCAGCGAACCACTGAGCATTTCGTATTCGATTTTGGAGTGGCTACTCAAGTCAGCCTGCTTGTCAACATCAATCGTCAAGTCGACGCAAATTTTGAAGTGTTTTGCGCTGTCATCTGAGATTTTGGCGCCCCTTAGTCCAGCGGTGCTGTATGATTGTATGCGGCTGCTTGGTGCCAAAGAGGAAGTCTTTGATGATGAACAGGAGCTGGAGATGGAAGCGGGGTTGTGCGGTCTGGCGTACGAGAGGAAGGATTGGACGCGCGTGGTCTTTTTGCTGTTGTCGTTGGAGGCATTGGTGCCGTACTTGACGAGCGAGTCAAGGCTGGCCGCGGTGACGCTGTTAATCAAAATGGCGGCCGATGTGGAAATGATGGCATCGATGACAGTGCAATCGGCGTATCTACCAACCATCAAGTCATTTTTTGAGGGGCTGGATGATGCCCAGCTAGACATATATGTGAGCATTCTCATCATTCTTTCTCGAGCTTTACTAACAAGATCAAGTCAAAACATTTGGCCAAGACGCTGTTCGCCAACTTTCCAGACGCTGCTACACAAGCAAACATTATACGCGCATTGCCCATATCTCATTTCCAGCTGGCTGCCCTTCGACACCGTCTTGCTATTGCCTTTTTGCATCGTGATCCGCAACAGGCATGTCGCAAATCTCAACTCTCATTTAGTCTTGTGCGGGTCCTTGAAATTCTGAAAACCCCCTCATTTCACGTGCGCCGCGACACGGATTACCTCCAGCTGCGCAGCCTGATTGCTTTTTTGGACATTGCCATTGACGACGGCTGCATGCCGCCTACCCCAGACAGCGAATATTATGATGCCCTGCAAGGCCGCGAACTCCTCCGCGAATTCAACTCAGACCTTGACGCTGTCATTTTCCAGCTGGAAGCCATCTCGCGCAACATACAGGACGTCAACATGAGCTCCATGTACCCCGCTGAAGCTAAAGGTCAAATCAGCATCCTGCTACACCGGCTCCAGCATACGTTGCGTTACGGCGGCGCACTGCGCACAAGTATTTACGAAAAAGCCCTGGCCGACATGAACAACTCATCAAGTTCACGCGGGTGGGCGGCTGCTGTGAAGAATGGTACAGCGCAGGAAAAGGGCCAAGTTAGCATAACGGGATATGTACGCAGGACAGGGCTGTTGGCGGGGCAGAGTCATGCGGCGTTTGAGCAGGAGGACGTGGCAGTAGCGGCGGACGATGAACACTGGGAGAGGCAGATAGGGGATGGTCGGCAGGCGGGCAAGGCGGAGGCGATTACGGTACCGGAGATTTTGGGTGAGCTTATGCAGCCGACGTTCCTGGGCTCGACTGATGATTTATACTTGATGTCCGAGATGGTGGGATCGCCTTAATAGTCGTCTTTGCGTGGATAAGTACTACAACCGCTCCCACGTACAGCTTCTTTTAGAGATGGACTTGGCCTTGAGGCTTAAAACTTTTTTTTTGATACCCTTATTTTATAGAATCATAAACATCATTCAACAATAGCGGCTTTTCTTTTTCCTTTGTTCCACTCGACGCCAAAGGCGAAAAATAATGCTACAATGAGGAACAAACAAGACGTCGAGACAAGTGCAACCCCAAGCAAGACAAACAAACGTATTCATCGCGATTGTCACTTCAAGAAACTTGGTTATTTGGTTTATATTTCGATTGATACGGCGATAACGACAAGCAGACCAACAACGAGTAACATGAAAGAAACAGAAAGAAAAGGCGGAAAAAAGTGCATGCTGAGTATAATTGGAGATGCCATGTTGGACAGAGAAGAAGAAAAAGAACTAAGAGAAATATGTGTTGAGGAGGAGCAAAAGGACAGAGGAGAGCGGCAAAACAAGAAAAGAGTCTAGTCGTAGTACTTGCGGTTCGGGTTCGAGCCAAACAGCGACTGGCGCACAGCCGGCAGAGCGTTCTCGCGCAGAATCGCCAGACGCGCCTCGAGCGTGTTGTCGATGAAGATCTTGCCGTTGCCGCCGACGATGATAGCACCGCCGGCGCTGATTCAGTTAGCCATGTCTGTCTCTCTGCCGCATAACACTTGCAGCCGATGAAAACATACCTCTCCTCGGGCAGAGCCTCGCTGGAACAGTCAATTCCACGGCCTTGCCCATGGCC
>JACYXV010000228.1:0-19357 GCA_016859225.1 Thielaviopsis cerberus | reverse complement strand
CTGGGTGTTGATCTGGCACCCACAGTGGCCGATACTGCTAATACTAAATGCTAACGACATTGTGCTGTTTATGTGAGGGAAATGTGCAGGACGCCATATTAAAGACTACTCACTACGGCTGAGTACTGGCTTGATCAAAGTTGATAAAGCTTGTACATGACAGTGAAAGTAGAGCTTCATGCCCTTGCATAACTAAGTCCGAGGCCAATCACTTCCAACTCCAACTCCCCGAGCAAACAGCGGAACCACGGCGCAGCAACCAAGCTTTGTGCTTCTGTCAGTGTTCACGTGGCCCCTTTGGCTGCATGTCCCCTGAACCATTAAGGATTCTACCTTTCCGGGCGGAACACCATGTTTGGAGAGTGCGCCTTTTGAGCTATCGGCTCATTTGCCGGTCGGCCCCACCCCAGCATAACAACATCACGAGACCTGAAGTTTGCAGGTTGTATTCGCCTTGACAAAATGAAAAAAAAAAAAAACAAAAGACTAGCCCACTATCGTGTCGCGGATGGCCGCGGAGGAAAAGTTGGTGTTGCGCCAGCGAGAAATAAAGTCGTCGCGGTTAACTGTCAACGTGTGAGTCGAGGGTTCACCAAGAACAGATAGAGACTTACTGTATCCGCCGCATACTCTGCGCAGACCGCTAAACGCCGTGCGACCGTGCATCACGCGCCAGTTGTCAAAGACTAGACAGTTAGCTTCCATTTGATTTCGTCTAAAAGAAACACTTACTCAAAGTGGTGCCCGGCTTCAACAGCCGCTCATACTCCATGTCGGCGCCCGTGACAATATCATACCATGCCCGCGCCGCGTCATACCACTCCTCTGGGCTCACCCCACCATCAAATGGGACAACTCCGCGATCGTCGTTATTCCACCGCACACGGTGCAGCTGTCCGTTCTTGTCCAGCTCGAGCACAGGGTACCGCTGGTCCGGCGCAATAGTAATTCCCTCGTTGCCGCTCGCATGCCACGGCAGTCTTACTGTAGCCAACACGCTATACGCCTTGGGATTCTGAGCCTTGAGCGTCGCAGCCGCCTTGTACCCATCGACCAACAACGAGGCGCCGCCGTGGGCATCTGCGCCCGTGTGCGAAAGAATGTGAAATGACTGCAGACCAGCGGGGTCGGAAAAATAAGTGTTGTCGGTGTGCACGGGCAGGGCAATAGTGGTGTACGCGGTGTCGGCCATGGCCATGTCGGGGACGAAGTCGTAGAAGCCGCCGTAGTGCGTCTCGCGAATAAAGGCAATGCGCTCAATGAGGCTCTGGGTGGCGGCGGCTGAGTCGGCGGGAGTATTTTCAACAAAGACCATACCGTATTCGCGCTGGATAGTTAGTGTGAGCCTGAGTAGGCAGCAGAGACGTAATCGGCTCGTGCAAGTGGGAAAGACGTACAATGAGCTGCGTTAGCCGGCCAATGCCCGTGTCTTTCAACATGACCTTGCTGTAGTCAATGGTGGGAGGCGCATGGGCGATTTCCGACCCCCAAAGCTTAAAGCTGTGCATGTCAGCGTCGTGGTACAAGCGTGACTATAAACTAATTCAAGAACCATGAAACTCACTCTACTTTCTCAGGCTGGCGAGCATTGTGGCGTTGCCAAAAGTCCAAAAAATCCCACGAGTATGTGCTTTGGTGGTTGTCCGACCCTGATTTTGTTAATTGGCGTTCAACAGTGGTCATTATAAAACGTACATAGAACATGCAGACCCTGAGCGTCGTGTTCAATGCTTTGAGCGGAAATGTCTCGCGGGATCTGGGAGGTTAGTCGATGTATGGAATACAAGAATGGGTCAACGCACGGTAAAGGTCTTGAGAATGCGCTGGTCCGTGGCACTGTGGACGCATTTACTGCAGCGGCAGTTATCACTAAGCACCATCAGCTTGAGCATTTCCCTTGTTAACCGACGAAACCCACCGCAACCAGATATTTGGCCTGTAATATGTCAGTATTCCGTTGTGCTTCATCAGGCAACAGACTCACAGGCTAGCTCTCGTGACAGCGCTGGCCCCCGAGATCTCAATACTCTGCGGGCGCTTCGTCACAGCCCGGCCCGAAACGAAGCGGCGCCCGGGAAATGTGGCGGAAAATCGCGCGGACCGGGCGGCGACGGCGCGTGAGAGTGGCGAAAGAAGTCTGACGGGCATTGAGACTACGGGCTTGGAGAGGCGAGGTTGAAGCGAGAATCAGGTAAAACTCTGTTTTCAAATGCGGTAATTGCCGTCTGTGTTGTCAGATCAGAGCAGTGGATTCTCCATTTCTTCCGCGGTAATTACCAAGTTAACAAGTTAGCCTTGGCTTGTAAGTTGGTGGGGTGCTTCTAGGGTTTGCAACCAACCCTTATTTACCACATCGCGTCTGCCTTTCTCTTCCTCGTCCCCTTCAACAACAGAGGATTTTATTGTATTTCTTCTAGGCAGCTATAAAAGAGGAACATGCCAGCCAGTCCTTCAATCCTCCTATTCATCTCTTTATCTGCGGCTAATGATGTTTCTCTACTGCAGCGCAAGACTCCTAGCGTTAAGCGCCTCGTCTAATCCTGAAGCACAGGCCAATTCATACAAGTACAGCAAGACAAAATAGACGCCGCAGCAAGATGAGTGTTGCTTTGCTTAGTTAACAAGCCCAGGTTTTCGGGACCAAATAGCTAGGTAAACTGTGTGATAGACGCGGTAAAAGCTGCATAGTGATTGGCTGAGACGCACGGATTCCATTCAAGAAGCGATTGGCGCGGGATTCTTTGGGCATTGAATTTATCAACTAAAGAACCAATACCTTGTATAGACAGGAGCAATATGCGGCCCGTCACAGCGGCCGGCTGAATTCAGAGCAGCCAGTCTGGTGTGGCTGTTGAATAGCAGGCCGCCAGTCTGGCTGCTATATCAGTCATGACCATCCACTACAACCTTTACCTCTCCGACTTTTATAACCCTCAATACTTCTTCTCCGCCAATACTTCTTTTCCATATGTCTCAGCCCCCGTGAGCTGTACTCATTTCTGCTCCCAATGCACGAAATCTCCGCCCTCGCCCTCGCCGTCACGGACTCGGCTTCCGCCCTCTGGGTCCCCCCCTCGCATTTCAGTCGGCGCACTGCCTGGTACGATTCGGCCAATTACACCGCCTGCTCTGCCAATCTACCCGACTCTTTTGCCTGCCCAAACGACATGGCGTGTCTATTTCTCGCCGCCAACACGAGCATAATTTGTTGTCCTGAGGGAAGCAAGTGCACACGTACGCAGCCGATTACGTGTGACTTGAGCGTGATGCAGAGGGATGTGGATGCGTATAGACAGGTGCGCACGTTGGTAGAAAATGAGAAGCTACCAGAGTGTGGAGACGGTTGTTGTTTCTTTGGTTATGAGTGCGGAGAGGGGGATGTTTGTGTGAAGAGTGTGGATCAGGAGAGTGCCAAGTATCTGCAGATGGCGGCAGAGGTGGCTTCTTCTTCTTCTACTCCATCCCCTTCTACTTCTTCTCCTACTTCTTCTCCTACTTCATCCCCTTCAACTAAATCTCCTTCGACCATATCAAGCTCAGCAACAGCAACCTCAACCTCTCAATCCTCTACAGCTTCGTCTTCATCTACATTTAGCTTAGCAACTACCACCTCAACCCCTACATCTCCGTCAACACTTGTCTCAGAAACGCCCAAGAAAGTCTCAGTCTCTGTTCTAGTCAGTGCCATTGCCGGAACCGCCGGCTTCATTTCTCTCCTCTCCGCCGTGTTCTTCTTCTTCTTGCGCCGCCGTCGCCGCCGCCGCCGCTCTCATCTTTCCAACCCGCCACCCACTTCCTCTTCTACGCCTACTTTCCCTTACTCTTTCGGCTACTGCCCTCCATCTCCTACCTCAAGCTCTCTGGCAACGCCGTCGCCACCACCGAAAACGCTCCCCCCGTCTGCTGACCGCGCAATCTCCCCGTACCGCCCATGGTACGGTGTGCACGCCGGTCACCAGCCCGATATTAAGCCCAGCCGGCGTCTCAGCGCTCATTTTCTATCAAAACGTCTGAGTCTCGCGCTCTCATCTAGCTCTCCTACTGCTACCAACGCTGTCACCGCTGTCGCAACGGCCGAACTCCCTGCAGAGCAGGAATACTGCCACAGCAGTTTGCGCGCCGCGTCGTCTGGCGAACCGACACCACTGCCGCTTAGAAAAGGCTTTTCGCGGTTCACGCCATATACCAAGCCGATGCCGCATTCCGAAGAAGGGGCAGTAGAAATTGTAGAGCTGCCTGCGTCGCCGGTGCCGATAAGGCGGAAGCCGGTGCCGGTTCGCAAGTGACTTCCGGTCCTTCCTTACTTGCTCGTTTTTTTTCTCCATACATTTTCTCCTTCCTTGTACAACCTTCCTAGTTCCTTCCACTTGTCTCTCTGATACTGGCACATGTACCATATAATCACAGCGTCTTTGACGCCTTTAATGATAGTCACGATACTTCTTTTATCACTTTTTTTCAGTTGAATGTTTTTCTTTTGGTAGCTTGTTATTGCTTTCATCAGCAGTTACAAAATTGAACGCTCGCTCTTTGTACTTGCAATCCGTGGCTTGGTCTGAAAGAACCTCCTGGACTCTGTCTTCAAAGAGAATCACCTCCAACGTTCTTTGATTCACTTGCACTCTTTGATGCACGTACATCTTACTCAGCTCAGCCCATATCTACATGATACGAGAAGACTCTCTCAAAGATGTCAACTCAAGATATAAACCCTTCACGTCTTATTTCGTCAGTCCATATAATCTCTGCTCTCAACGTTGGCGCCATTTCTCAACAGGAATTCTCTGGTTAGGTTTCCTTTTACTTTTCTCTTCTTCGTTTGCAGTTGTTCATCCTCTTGACTTTTACTTTTCCTTACTTCTCTTCTCTACCTCTCTCTTATAGGCCATCCTTTAGTCTTCTTAGTCTACCATGCTCCATAACTCCTCCGCCGCCGGCTCCTTTAACCGCCGCGGCGTCGTCGCCCATCTCCCCTCCATTGCAGAGTCCTGTCCCATCACTTTTACCTCTCCTATCCGATGTTCTACCCACTCCGACTCTGTTCACCCCACCTGCCCCTCCCAGCACTCCCTCCACGCCTCGTGTACCTTTTGCTCTAGCCCTGACCCGCTCCGGAGCAACCCTGTCTTTGTCAGTGACATCCCCATGTCTATGTCGCACATGCGCTTGTCCGTCGTCTACCCCGTCGCCGCGCCCATCACGCTCTCCGCCGGCAGCCGCCCCATCTTCAAGACCCAACCCTTTGAGTCGCTCACTACTACCGCTGTGGCTACCAAGAAAACTGCACCGATAAACTTCTCCCGCAAGATCCCTGGCACACCGGCTGCTGTCACCCCGCGCACATTTTCCGAATGGGTTTCCAACAGCAAATCCACACTGAGCAGAAAGACCGCCAAGCGCAGCCTCAAGAATCCACACATCCTGGCCTTGATCGCCGAGAGTGCGCAAGAGCGCGCGCCCATTACGCTAGCATTGACCATCGAACCCATTGCTTCCGAGTTTGACCGCGCCGTTTCCGTCATGTAGAAGGACAGACGAGATACATCGTAGAAAATGGAACCCATGCTAACGGCAACGAAACACGGAACCGCTGCGGCTAGACTGTCATGGCAGACAACAATATAGACTAAATATACACCACTTATATCATTATAGATTAGTGTATAAATAACGTACAGTAATCGTATTTGTAACCCTGTCTTTAACTTCAACCCTCAAGTAGTCAAGGTTCACTTAAACAGCCGATCCCAAAACGAGCCGCCGGTCTTGGCCGTCGTCTTCTTCTCTGTTTCCACCACAACTCTCGGCGAAATTAGCGTCATGTTCCACGTCGGCTCCCCGTCCAAAAACATTTGGTAGAACAAACTACTCTGCCCCTCATCACCAAAGTTTTCAATCGTAATGGCGCCAAACTTGGACAAGCCTAGGTGAATGTACTTAACCAACTCATCCTCAGAGTCTGTTTGGCGGTACGTCGGTACAGGCGACGAAAACTGGTTTAGAGGGCTGACCGAAAACTCGTACGGCGCAGCGTTCTGCGGCCACTTGCCACCAATAGGCGGGGGAAAGCGGGTAACGGCAAACTCGTGGCGGTCTCCAGAGAGAATGATGACACCAACGCCGTGAAGGTGAGAGTCCCAGATGGCCTCTAAAACTAGCTTGCGCTCAGCCAGGAATCCTCCCCACGTATCAACTCCATCAACAGGGAAGTTTTTGGTGAATGGCACCGATGAGGCAATCACCTTCCAAGTAACGCCACGGGGCTCCGGCCGGTTGAGCCAGTAAAGCAGATCAGCAAGCTGCTCCTTGCCCAGCATAGTTTTTTCGGGGTCTGTGGCATTGAGCTCAAGGTTATCGGAACGGTGGGTTCTAGTATCCAACATGAACACGCTAATCGGGCCCTGGCTAAACTCAAAGTAGGTAGCACCCGGCCGCGCCTGGTTGGACCCTGCCATGTGGGCAGCCGGAGGGTTAGGCGAGGCGTGGTAGTGCTGGAACGCAGACATGGCGTTGGTGTAAACTCCAGTGGTATTGGCCGACCAGTTGTTGGAAATTTCGTGGTCATCCAGCGTGTGGATCCAGCTTAAATTCTGCCCAACAGACGCCCATTCAGGCGACGCATAAACCTGACGGTACTTGCGGCGGTAGTCCTCGGTTGTCTTACCAAACACAATGGGTACATCAATGTAGATAAAGTCGCCGAGGAATAGCATAAAGTGCGCCTTGAGAGACGGCAGAACTTTGGCTAGTGACTGCATGCCGGGAATCGTCAGAGGGTGGTTGAGCGGGTTGTATGGAAAGCGCGGAATGATGCAAGAGGTCGACAAAAACGTAAACTTTCCATTGTTGTAACGAGAAACCGCGCCGGGCTTGGGAGGTGCAATGAATTCGCCTGTGTGGTTATTGGAAGTACGCCACTCGTAAATGTGCTGTTGCGCATGCGGCAGCGGGATGCTCAGAGCTGCAGTAAAGTCGGTGTCATTTGTGGTCCAGCGAGTACCACCGGCAACCTGCCATTGGTTGCTGTCAAAGGGAACTTGAGGATCTTTGATGCGAATTTCAATGTCAATGGGCATCTTGGCCTGATCCGGCTCGCGAATCAAGAAACGAGCCTCGGTCGGTGAGACGTAACCAACACGCACAAACGAAACATCATTGCTAGGCCAAAAGTGGTGCGCAGTAAAGGTAAAGTCAAGGACACCCAGAACAAGTACCAGATTGATAAAAATCGTCAAGAGTGAGGCAAAGCCGTTTGTCTTGCGCGGTATGCCGGTGAGCAGAGTTGTGAGTGGTCTGCTTGTCTTTTCCTGCATCGTCACAGTCTCAGTGACTTTGCACTCGTCCACCACCAGTGGCTCCTTTTCCGAGTCCGAGGCAGCGTTTTCGTCGTCCTCAGTTGTTACTTCTCTCCCCACCACATCGACATCAACTTCTGTGTTAATAACATCGTATTCAGTGTCAGAGCAGTATGTGGCGATGGCGGCGGGGGGCGTAAACGGCAAACAGCGTTAGCAAGGTTGGAGGAAACGCAGCCTGTAAATCATTAGCGAGAATTCAACAGCATGCTTTGAGCTCGTCTCCAAACTTACTGGACCAGGCACCTATAAAGACATTGTTAGCATGAAAATTGCACCTCGTTACAGACAAACAAACAAACTTACCCATCTAAAGTAAACATATGAGCCCAGTCGCAGCGCCGTCGATGTGATGGCAGCAATCTTGGATTGCGCTGGCATTTTGAATTCTGATATCTCTCTCTTGAGCTGGTGATTTAAACAATAGACGATGACTTTGCAATGATATCGCCAAATCCAATTGAAGCTCAACTGCGAGAGGTAGCAGTCTGCGCCAAGTGGAGTTACAGCTCCGAAGAGGATTCGAGAAAGGAGCAAGAACGACTAACAGAGAAACAATGAGATGAATTCAAATGGCGTAAAAACACCAAAATAGACATGGATTTTATTCTGTGATGGTTTGGCTGAATAAAGAAGATGAGAGAAAAAGAAAGAAAATTCAAGCTCAGATAAAGGATGACACAATATGTAGCTGAGCGGTAAGCAGACAGTGGCAAGAGCGGAAGGAAAAGACTGCCGAAGACAAGGAAGGAACAAGCTTTTGCACTTGCCGCTGACCAACCACTTGCAACCCGCAAGTCCTAACTAGCTGCAGCACTTCTTGACTTGTCTGGGAAACGGCGGCCGTTTTTGGCCATTGAATCACGTGAAGCCGGCTTATCACAAACGGCGGGATCATAGAGCAAGTAACCTAGTGATGAGCGATGACGCAACCGACTATAAGCCCATATCGCCAATGTTCATTGCAGTAGTGGTTGACTATGTTCATTGCAGTAGTGGTTGACTCAGTTAAATTCCGCTGCATGTCCGCACCAGTGGTGGGTCGGTTTGCTCTGCTCTACTTGAGCTTTTACAGCTTCGAGCTGGAGCGCACCCACCCATCACGAGCGATAAGGCCAGTTATCAAATGTTCATACTGTACACCACACTGTCTGCAGGTCACCCCTGTATCCTCAGCCGTTCCTTAGCCTTGTCTTGCCAGCTGCCAGCCAAAAAGTATACCAACGCGACAGCTTGTCCTAAATCTGGTCTTTGCTGTAATTCCAGGCCCTTTGTATAGTGTTTTTTTTTTTCGCCTTTTCTTTTGTTCGACGACGATTGCGACGACATTTGCCCATTTACCCCGACTCACCCAAATCTCGACAATCTGCTCCAATGAGGGTACCGCTGTTCATCGCTGGCCTGCTGGCCTTTTTCGTGTCGAGCGTCTCTGCGACGGCGCTGAGCTACATGCTTAATGCAAACGAAAAGGCCTGCTTCTATACTCTGGCCACTAAGCAAGGCGAAAAGGTTGCCTTTTACTTTGCTGTATGTCGCCCCATGTCCAATTGCTGCTACAGCAATGTTGCCAGCTAGCTCCCAATGCAGTCCATCGCTAACATTGACCCTTCAGGTGCAATCGGGCGGTTCCTTCGATATCGACTACGAGGTCAAGAACCCCGCTGGCCGTCTGGTCATGAGCGGCGAAAAGGAGCGCCAGGGCGACTTTGTCTTCACTGCCAACCTGCTTGGCGAGTACCAGTTCTGCTTTAGCAACGGCATGAGCACCTTTGTCGACAAGCTGGTTGATTTTGAGATTGCCGTCGAGAACGAGGTCCGCGCCCAGCTGCCCTCCAAGAAAGGAACCACACCCGAGCAGACCAGCGCTGTTGAGGAGTCCATCTACAAGATTTCGGGCCAGCTGTCGACCATTACCCGCAACCAAAAGTACTTCCGTACTCGCGAGAACCGCAACTTTAGCACTGTGCACAGCACTGAGGGCCGCATTGTCAACTTCAGCTTGATTCAGTGTGGCCTGATTGTCTGCATGGGTGCTCTGCAGGTGTTTATTGTCAGATTCTTCTTCCAGGTACGTCATTGTGGGTTTAGCAGGGTAATTCAGTATGCTGACAGTCTGTACAGGGTGCTCGTAAGGGCTACGTGTAAACTATTGAGCTGGCTAGCCAGCACGAATCATGTGATAACATCAGGCGAGAGCGAGTCGGGTCGAGGTGTTTTTACCATTATATGCAAGCCAAACATGTATATGTGCGTTCAACTCCCGTGGTTTTATGATTTCTTAAAAGGACCTGCTGGGGCACCCGGAGTGTCTCACAGCAGTAACTCCTCGGTTGGGATTGGACGTTATCTTTTGTTCAGACGGGAAGCCGTCCATTGTAGAATATGGCATTCATTTTGTTTTGTTTGGGCCCACGGGCGTGTAGTTTATACAATTGCTATTAAACCGCATGTGAGTTTGCCAGCTGTAGTACCAGTACTTAGTGTTTCTAGCACAGACCCACCTTGAAAGGCGGTGTGAATTCTGCCACATCTTTTTTTTGGAATATACTGTAAGCTAGCATAGAAGCCTGCAACTTTATTTTTCTACAGCCTTGCCAATTCGTCGCGCATTTTAGCATTTTATACAGTGATTTTCACCATTAACCATATTATTCTTGTCTTTTTTCCCAGCCTGAAAATCGAAGCACGATGGCTTTTTCGCTGGCAGCGGCTTTGCCGAAGCCTAAATATACTGGTGAAGATGAAGAACTTCCTGCTCACGCGAAACCCAAGGGCCCTCGCATCGTTAGTGCCGGCCAAATTGACGAAACTCAGATAGTGCTCAAGGTACGCCACTTCTCCTCTTGATTCATTCATGACTTATTTCTAACAGGCTGTTGTTGTAGAGAAGCGGACCCCCTCCCTATGGACAGCGTAGCGGATGGCGCCCCCGATCACAAGAAGACTTTGGCGGTGGTGGCGCGTTCCCCGAGATTCCGATCGCCCAGTACCCTCTCGACATGGGCAAGAAGAAAGCGACAAAAAGCAACGCGCTGGCTATTCAGGTAGACGGTGAGGGCAAAGTCAAGTATGATGCCATTGCGCGACAGGGCCACTCCGACAAACGCATTATCCACGCGTCATTTAAGGACTTGATTCCTCTACGCCAACAAGCAAATGCCGGTGAAATTAGCCTCGATAGACCCGATAAAGACGAAGTGGCCGCCACCACTGAGCGTACTCGTAATGCCCTCGCTTCGCTCATCAGTGGTGCTGTGGCTGCGCAAAAGCCTAAAAACGTCAACGCTGGCCCTCGCAAGGATGCCACTTTTGTCAAATACACTCCCGCCAACCAGATGGGCAATAACAGCAAAAAGCAAGAGCGCATTATGAAGATTGTTGAGCGTCAGCAAGATCCTATGGAGCCAGCCAAGTTTAAGCACAAGAAGATTCCCCGCGGCCCTCCTAGTCCGCCCCCGCCCGTCATGCATTCTCCGCCGCGCAAACTGACGGCCGAGGACCAGGAGGCCTGGAGAATACCGCCAGTAGTTTCCAACTGGAAAAACCCCAAGGGTTTTACTGTGCCCCTGGACAAGCGTTTGGCCGCCGATGGCCGCAACCTCAAGGACACGGGCATCAACGACAAATTTGCCCAGCTCTCTGAAGCACTCTTCATGGCCGATCGCCACGCCCGCGAGGAAGTCAGACAGCGCGCAGCCATGCAGCAGCGTCTAGCAGAAAAAGAAAAGGAGCAAAAGGAGGAGAACTTGCGCGCCTTGGCAGCCAAGGCACGAGAGGACGCCGCCGCGGCCACGTCATCGCACCACCGTGGGCGCAGCCGCAGCCGCAGCGAGGACCGATCCAGAACACGTTCACGCAGCTATACCGACAGCGACTACTCTCGCGACGATTCTCGATCTCGATCTCGATCTCGATCTCGGTCTCAGTCTCGTTCTCGATCACGCTCATACTCCCGCTCGCGGTCCCGGTCACAGTCGCGTAGTCGGTCAGACGACGAAGAAGCCGAAATCCGCGAACGCGAGCGCGCACGCCGGGAAAAGCGCCGCGAAGATGAGCGCAAGCTGCGGCAGTCGCGCATGGGTACGGAGCGGCGCGCGCAAGTCATGCTGCGCGAGCAAAACCGCGACATTTCCGAAAAGGTCGCACTGGGCCTTGCAAAACCCACCCAGAGCAAGGAGGGCATGTACGACTCACGTCTGTTTAACCAGTCGGGCGGCTTTGCCACGGGCATCAATGAGGACAATCCGTACGACAAGCCGCTGTTTGCAGCGCAGGATGCTATTAGTAGCATCTACCGGCCACGGGCGAATGCCGAGGACGACGAGGAAGCAGGCGATCGGGAGATGGACAAGATTCAAAAGAGTAGCCGGTTTGGCGAGGTGCTAGGCCGCGGCAAGTTTAAGGGCACTGAAGAGCAGGAGGCGCGCACAGGGCCAGTACAGTTTGAAAAGGACGCCGAGGACCCGTTTAATGTGGACAAGTTTTTGTCGGAAGTGGGCAAGGATGCTGGGTCGGGGTCGACGAAGCGCGAGTATGGTTTACAGAGCGGAGAGGAGCGGAGGGAGAGCAAGAGAGCGCGTGTGGAGGAGGATTAAGGTGTCTGGATCTACGTTTTGTTTGGGATATTGCATTACGGGGGTTTGTTTGTTGAATGCTTGCTTATGCTCTATTTATACTTGTGAGATTGTTTTTCTTTTTTTTTTTCTTTTTTTTTTTCTAATGAGGCGCTAGAAACTTGATATTGAAACGATTTACTGAGCGCTATCAGCTTTCAGTGACTCTGCGATGTAGTCTCTTGAGGGTCTCTTAGTATGCAAGGCGATGGGGTGCTGATGCAGGCTATAAGTTTAAGCGGGTCCTCACAAGCGGGCTTCCATAAGCGGGCTCCCCAATACTACGCCTGAACCACGGCTAGAGGGGCAGAGAGTGCGGAGAGAAGTGTAGCATTAGTGCATTAAACCGGCTATTGACGTCAATAAAGCACGTCGTGACCGCTTCTATCCCAGCGTCCGCAGCGATGATCGACCTCTGCATCAGCCAATGTCTTTGCATACAGCACACTAGAGGAGACCGAGTGATGCATTCCATGTGCATGATATGACACCCGCTCCAAAAGAGATAAACATGATGCGGTTGGCTTGCATTTAATCGCCTTTCGTCTGCCTGCATGGTGCTGATGTTTGCATGGAGGCGACGCACTCCTTCAGGCGAACCACTGTGCGCTTATGATATCTGGTTAAAGGGCATTTTGTGACGTTGTGTATACAGCACAACGCGAGTGGCAAGGCCCCGGAACAATGAATTGGGAGTACTGGGGGTTTGCCATTCAATGCCGATGACGTTTTGGGTGCGCGTGAAACGTCACCAGCCTTCTTGATTTACGACAGGGTCTTTCTTACAGGTCTTTCACTATCTTTTACCTGCAGAGTCGTTTTCCACAGGGCCCAGGGTACCTCTTGGGCGCGCTTAAGCTCGCTCCTACCAATTAGAAATACAGGCGAGGGAGCTCCTATAGGCGTAGCATCTGACCTACAAGGCAGTGAAGTGGGCTTTGCATGGGCATGCAAAATGTAGGCCAACTCCTCCTCTGTTCTTCAGTTTGGTTTTGCCTAGCTTAATGCTGGAGCCTGCCGCTACCACTATAAACACCAGCCTGCTACCACTACAACCTATCAAGGCCATTCCTTAGTATGGCGGCCATAGTTTTGCTTTGTTTTGCAGACCGCTTGCATTGATATCTCTGTAAAGCCTCACTTTCGTTCTTTCCCCCTCCATTGCCCATTTTGTTGTTTATCCTTCCTCCATCCCTTCCTGCCTCTGCTTCCGCTCTTTCCCTCCGCCTTGGTTCTTTCCTTTGGCCGTTCCTGCCCTTTTATTCTCTCCTTCTTGCCTATCCTTCATTCTGCCCACCCATTTATTTTGCAGTCTTCGCTTGTCCTCCCTTTCTCCCCTTCTCTCTCACTTCTCCCTCACTTCTCCCTCACTTCTCCCTCACTTCTCCCTCACTTCTCCCTTCTCCCTTTGCCTTTTCATTTCCTCATGGACGCATCGCTCAGGTGTTGTCTCGTCATCTTTCTTTTCTAATTTATCTGCATTTACAGCGTCTCGTGATTTACTTTGATTTTGTGTCCATCTCCTCTATATTTTACTGTCTTTATTTCTCACGTTTACTCGTACCCTTTACTACTGTGCGCCGTGACTCGCGATCTTAAGCCACCGCCTCTTTTGTCTTTCCTCCTCCTCCAATCATAAATCAACTCACGCAAAACACCAAAATGCGCCGTCCTCGCCTGTTTGGCGGGTCGTCCAGTGGCGCTTCTACTGCTCCCAAAAAAGCGTCTAGCAAGCTTGGAGTGACGTCAGGCGTTTTCATCCCCGTATGCCTCAATATTATCAGCATTCTGATGTTTCTGCGTTTTGGCGTCATTGTTGGTCAGGTCGGTCTTGCGGGAATATTAGGTATGTCTTTCTTTATTGCTTGCTTCACTTCCTGTGCTGCTTGTCTAGCCTTTCTCTGCCTGTCGGCTGGGCTGCTCTTTCACGTTTCACGCGCCCTTCTCTCATCTCATAATCTCTTTCTGCATGGCAAGGCTCAGCCAGGCATGAGTGTGAATCCCTGTCTGTCTGTGAGCCTGCTTTGATTAGATTCTGATTCTGATTGCTCGAGCTTCAAATCCCGCCCTGGAGCTTTCCCTGCTCGACTCTTGACTCGTTGTATGATGGAAAGCTAACTTGCTTAGGTCTCCTGGTCATTGCATACTCTATTGACCTTCTCACCACTCTCTCGCTATCGGCTATTGCCTCCAATGGCGAGGTTAAGGGTGGCGGCGCGTACTACCTCATTTCACGGTCACTAGGCCCTGAGTTTGGTGGCTCCATTGGCCTGCTCTTTTTCTTGTCCCAGGTTCTCAATACATCGCTAAACATTGTTGGTCTGCTGGATTGTATTCGCCTGAATGTTGGTGATACGTTCCCTCAAGGCTACTGGGTCAACTATGGCTTGCAGACTATTGCTCTGCTGTTTTGTACTGCGTTGTGCTTGGCTGGAAGTGCAATTTTTGCCAAGGCCAGCAATGCGTTATTGCTGATTTTGACTATTGCTATTATTAGCATTCCGGTGTCATCAGTATTCAAGACACCGTTTGTTGATGACGATATCGGGGTCGAGTTTACGGGAGTGAGCTGGTCGACTCTTTCCACCAACCTGCTGCCCAATATGCACAATGAACAGTACAAGGGCCTAGAGACGTTTAGAGACTTGTTTGGAATTCTGTTTCCCGCCACCTCTGGCATCTTTGCCGGTGCGTCCATGTCTGGCGATCTCAGAAACCCCAGCAAGTCGATTCCCCGTGGCACTCTGTGGGCCATGCTTTCGACCTTTATCTGCTACCTGGTGGTGATTACGGCCATGGCATCCAGCATCACGCACGATTCGCTTCTGCGCAACCCCAATGTTATCCCGCTAACCAATCTCTCGGCCGAGGTTATCATGGCTGGTGAATGTGCCGTAACGTTGTTTTCGGCCTTGATGGGATTGATTGCTGCAGCCAAGCTGCTTCAGGCTCTGGCCCGTGATAAGCTTCTGCCCGGCATGTCGGGCTTTGGAAAGGACACCAGTAAAGGCGATGAGCCTATTCTAGCCATTCTACTAACGTACGCGCTTGCTCAGCTAGCCCTTTTAGCTGATCTTAATCAGATCGCCACTTTGATCTCCATGGGCTACCAGATGACCTTCTTTGTCATGAACTTGGCTTGCTTCCTGCTCAAAATCGGCTCTGCTCCCAACTTTAGACCAGCCTTCAAGTTTTTCAACTGGCAGACTGCGGCTGCGGGTGCTGTTGCATCTGCGTTTGCCATGTTCTTTATCAACGAGACGTATGCATCTGCTGCCGTGTTTATGCTAGTGTTTCTCTTCACGCTTATTCACTATCTGTGTCCTCCAAAGCGTTGGGGTGATGTCTCGCAAAACCTCATCTACCACCAGGTTCGCAAATATCTGCTGCGTTTGCGTCCCGAGCACATCAAGTTTTGGCGGCCGCAGATTATTCTGTTGGTAAACAACCCGCGGACACAGGCTAGACTTATCCAGTTTTGTAACTCGCTGAAAAAGGGGTCGCTGTATATCCTGGGCCACGTTATTGTGTCTGACGACTTTAATGTTGGAGTGCACGAAGCTAGACTGCAGCAAAACGCGTGGACGAGCTATATTGCCGAGTACCAGCGCCTCAAGGCGTTTGTGCAACTGACCATGTCACCTTCGATTACGTGGGGTGTAAGAAACCTGATTCTGGCCGCTGGTTTGGGTGGTATGAGACCTAATATTGCAGTGCTTGGCTTCTACAACATGGATGAGTTGCGCAAAAACAAGTCGGTGGGTGACGACGAGCAGGGCAAGCCCATGACATCGGCACTACCAGAATACAAAGTACCGAGACGT
The DNA here is from genome assembly GCA_016859225.1 of Thielaviopsis cerberus. Taxonomy (NCBI): domain Eukaryota; kingdom Fungi; phylum Ascomycota; class Sordariomycetes; order Microascales; family Ceratocystidaceae; genus Thielaviopsis; species Thielaviopsis cerberus. The sequence goes on along the minus strand of JACYXV010000228.1, from coordinate 3,565 downwards.
CGTCGGGCAGATACTTCATCTAAACTAATGGACGGAGTCCTGCCTACGGATCTGATGCGCATCGAAGGCTCGATGAAGGTGACAGAGTACATGACCATCTTGGAAGATTTAGCTTTGAGATATAAGCTGAATGTTGCTGTGGGCACGGGCTTCGAGAACCTCGAGACGCCAGACAAGCATGGAAACAATAGCAAAAAGTATATTGACCTGTGGCCGATTCAGATGTCTGCCGAGGTCACGGCAGATGGACGGTCGATTCAGACGACCAACTTTGATACCTGTGAGTAGACTTTGTATTTGAGAGAGACTGGGCCTGGCTAACCTTTGTAGATACCCTCATCCTCCAGCTTGGATATATCTTACGGTCTGTTCCTAAATGGAAGTCGGCTTACAAGCTTCGTGTGTTGGTGTTTGTCGAGTATGAAAGCGAAGTAGTGCAAGAACGCATGCGTGTCAAGGCTCTTCTCGACAAGCTGCGTATCGACGCCGAATGCCACGTGTTTTGGCTGGCTGACGGCAACCTGCGCACATATAATTTGCTAGTCAACGGTGATGTCAGCGACCCAGAGACGGAGGCCAGGGTTCACAATGAGCTGCGGGACGAGGAATGGTGGCACGAACTTAAGATGTACCGCAGCGCTTCGTCCCTGAGTGCGTCCCAGGAAGCTGTAGCCAAGGACACAATTAGTGGACGCAGATCGAGCTTCTTCAACTACGCACCCGACGAGCTGGAAGCTGCGCGTGACCGTCTCCGGAGACACAGCATGGCAGACCTGCTTTCGAGGCCAACAGTATCAAAGCTGTCGCGTCTAGGTGTTACTGTGGGCATTCATACAAGTCGCCTTGGAGACGATGTGTTTGATGACAGCGACATTGACGTCATGGCGTCGGACGATGAGTCGCAGGCTGGCACAGAGATTGACGACATGGAATACTTTAGCAGTGCGGACGAGGCCGAGTCCGACGATGAAGACCGGCCGGATGTGCGCCGGCCTCTGCTGGATGGACTACTCAAGCCGTCTTCGCGATCTAACTCGCAGAGCGGAGCGTCTACACCGCGCTCACGCCGGAAGAACATCAAGCGTAGCCGTTCGCGCGGCACTGGCGACTCGACGCCTGTTTCTTATGGATCACTCTCGACGAACACTACGATTGTTGCGCCCAAGCGACTAACGCTTCCTCGGCAGCAATCATCTGTGCGCTTTAGCAGCAAACCGATGCCCGAAACTCTGACAAATGTTGATAGTGAAAGTACTGGACCAACAATTATGTTTGCCGAGTCCCCGATCAAGGTTCCTCTGGGTGTCGTGGCTGGGCCAGTTGTTTCCAAGCTGTCATCGGCAATTGACAATCAACGTGTTGAAGAGGCTGGCGCATCACAACAGCCGACGTCACGCATCACATTTGGCGAGTCGACGTATATTGAGCCAGCGGAGGAAGTTCCCGAGGCAGTGTCGCGGAGTTCATCACCGACGGGCTCAGGCGGGTCAATGTACTCAACTCAGCACATGACGCTCTCATTCAACGACCTGCCGAGCCGGGCGCAGCATCTTGTTCTCAACGAACTCATGCAGCGACATAGTGGAGAGAGGGCGTCGGTTATCATGTCGACGCTTCCAGTGCCGGCAGAAGGCACGAGCAGTGATGAGCAAGCCACAGTGGCATATCTAGGAGATGTGGATGTGCTGTGCAGGGACCTGCCGCCGACGCTGTTGGTGCTGAGCAATAACATGACGGTGACGGTTGGACTGTGAGCGAGTGGCGTTTTGTGTATTGGAGGTGTGGTGGGACAGGAGATATTAACGAGGAATGTTTTGATTGTGTGACCTTTGATATTGGCCGAGATGCGTGTAGTAGCGAATGATGAGTGAGTGGCGGATGAGTGAGCAGATGCTTTATGAAGCAAAAGCAGCTGTTTGAATGACTGGCTGAATGAAAAGAAGTTTGGCGAGGCCCAGGCGAGGAGATTCTCCCTGTGGGCATGAGGAATGATGGGAGAGAAAATGGCGTTAAAAGTCCCTTGCGTCGACGGCCGGGCTGATGGAGGATTAGTTGCATTAGGTGTATCAGCTGGTCATTAGCTTTTGTATTGTTGGCTATGAATATTTCTTTTTTTTCTAGTGGACGACTCCCTTGGCGAGGAATGGTGAAACTGACAAGCAAGCCAGGTTTTGAAGCGATGCTGGGCTGGGAAGTGAGAGGAGGAAGAATAAGGAAAACCGACTCACCTTTCAGTACGAAGCACAGCGCTGAATGAACTTTGACTCCCTGTCTTTGTCCTACTGTTGCGCCGGCCGTCAATCACTTGCCTTGCATGGGCGATCTGCTCGACGGGGAAGCTGAATCAAGACATTTATTTTTTCTTTTGCAGCTCTTATAAGGCACGGTCTTGATTGGAGATGAAGAAAAAGAAAATAAAAAATAAGAGTAAAGGCAGAAAAAGGGAATAAAGGGCTGTTGTCTATCGGCAAATATGAATATAGGTAAATAAAAAAAGCCTCCTCCAAAGGGACACGGCGAAATTGATCCATCGTGAACATAGAAAAGGGAATGCACAGTGTTTCCCTTTGGTGATGAGCTTTCCTTCTCTTTCTCCTTCTTTCTCTTTCCTTCTTTCCTGACTTTTGTGTGTTCCAATAAATGCTTTCTTCTCTTGCCGCCTGTTTTGCTTCTGCCGCTTGTGTGTGATTTGTTCTACCAGCAACTTGATGCTGTGAATAGCTTCACTTTCTTCTTCCTTTGTCTTTACAACAATGTCTGCTTCGTCTATATCTTCCATCTCCTCTCGAAAACACGGCTGGTTTGCCCGTATCAAGACCTTTCTCCCCTCCTCTTCGCCCACCTCTTCGTCCGCCCCATCCACCGCCTCTCTCTCCTCTTCAGCTTCAACATCCTCAGCGCCCAGCCGCGACTCTAGCAGCTCCTTTACCGCCGCCGACTTTCCCCTACGGCACTGGACCGACCAACCAACTAGACCGAATGACGACGCTGTGTATGCCGATAGCCTCAAGGCACTGCAAGCCGACGGCGCAGTAATCGACCGACGAGCGAGTTATGTCGTCGACCAGCAAGAGCGTCTGGGTCGGCGCTTGCGAGAGCGAGTTGTGCCCGCAGAACAAGCTGACACGCAGCAAGCGGACTGGCTACATCCAGACCCGTCAGATGAAAGAACAGACGTGCCGCCAGCGTCGCCCGCACTGAGCCTACCGCTGAGCTTGGCGAGTTCAGATGGTGAGGCGGACCAGAGCGAGTTGGCAGAGATTATACAGGCGCAGTCCATTTTTCGAGGGACACCGACGCCGCACACAATTAGGGTTGTGGATGTCACGGGGACTGCAGGGCGGGGACTGCGCGAGAAGAAGGAGAAGGAACTGGGACTGGAGCTGGCAGAGAAGGAGAAGGAAGTGTGGGTGGAAAGAACGATGGGGAACGTGGAAAGAACGATGGGGAACGAGAGAGAGCAAGAGCCGATGAAGCCACAAATTAAAGTGGCGGTAGAAAAAAAGCCACAACAAAACGCCCCGGACAGAACGCCCGCGGAGTACCCCCTCCCGCCTTCTCCGCC
>JACYXV010000227.1:0-19368 GCA_016859225.1 Thielaviopsis cerberus | reverse complement strand
CGCGCACTATTGATTTGTGCAATAACCCACAGACTAAGGAGCCTAAGCTGGATCGCTCTGGGAGGCATCAAAGACGTTGAGTCGCACGATGAAGTCGATCTGCAGATTATCCGCTGGCACAAGCTGTGCATCAACGCGGCAATGAATCCCTCGGCGGTATTGAGTGGCGGCAGGGGCAACGCTGATATGGCGTCGGACGCGGAACTGCGCGAGCACCTGCGCGGCGTCATGGAAGAGATTCGGGCGGCAGTGCCGCGGATTCTGGGGCGCGAGTTCCCGGCTGAGTTGGCCACGCCTGATGCCATTCTCAAATCCACAGATAGAAACAAGGGCGCGCGGCCGAGCATGTTGCTGGATTGGGAGTCGGGGCGGCCGTTGGAGCTGGAGGTGATTCTAGGGAATCCAGTGCGGATTGCACGTGAGAGGGGCGTGCAAATGCCGAGGCTGCAGACGCTGTATGCGCTGTTGCGGAGTGCGCAGCAGATGCGTAGCGAGGCAAAGACAAAGCTGTAGGTGCAGTTTCACATCATGATGCCAATATGTATTGAGTCGTGATATATGTGCAAGCCATGACAATCGTAATATAAATATAAAGGTAAACAAATCAACGTGTATACGTTATGACCTCCTTTTCAATCCTGATTGTACCATCTTGTGGAAGTGTTGTTTTGCGCGGCTCATGCTTGATTTCTGTTTGTGTCGTAACGGCTAGGCCAAGATCAAGCTGATGCTTGAGCAGTCTCGCCTCGGCAACTGGGTCTAGGCCTTCTTGAGGGACATAACTCCACGGGTTTTGGAGTGCTTGGGACCTGGGTAATGTAGTTGGTTTTGTGCGGGCCTGGCTTGGGCGTCGGTGTACGAGATCTTCTTGACTGCCATTGACAGTGACAGTGTTCAACGTCTCGAGGCCGTCTTCGACGGTGCTCGTCATAATGGTGGTCTTGCCGTGGACTCGAAGTAGCCTGTTTTTGGGCCAATCAAAGTTGGTGTTGTTTGAGCGGTCGCTGGAGCGCTTCCAAGTTATGCGGGAGCTGAGTGCGGGGATGCAGCGAGAAAAGACGGGCTTGAGCGTCGGGAGGCAGCAACATACGAGCGCGCACGACACCTCAGCAACCGACCAAGCTGAGCCTTTAACATTATCCCATGTAAGGTCAGGGGAGGGTTTGATATAGATGACTCTGATGCCGGAAATAACAATAGTTCTGAAAATGTTAGAAACGGCCACAAAGAGAGAAACAGGATGACTTACAAGAACCCCAATGAAAATATAAACAAAAGAACAACTCTTTGTGCTACAGGAACATTCAGCCGCAGTAGAACCGGGAGTGGCATTAATATTATGATGACATCGGTAGTGATGTTGCCGACCACGTAGATCCAGAGCTGAGGATACATTGGAATGCATTTGGCCTTGACGGATGGATCCCAGAACCCCGAAATCGGTACGCATGCTGCAAGCGCTATAACGACTTGAGAGCCTCCCCAGAGGCCCATGAAGCAGATGGCAAAAATATACCACTTGCGCATGTGTTGTATAGCAAGGACGCGGTAGTATTGAAAGAGTAACGTGAGCTTGAGGAGGGTGAGGGAGCAGGCGTAGAATAGGACAGACACGTAAATGTTCTGTCAAGCAAAGTGTCAGAAGGGGGTTGGTTGGCAACAATAGCAAGTAAGCACACACCTTTTGGAATATCTTCATGTCGTCCTTGTCTACGAGGTCCATATGGCGTCCAAGACCGTGATGTCCCATTATTAGCAAGCACACCAACTGCCCAGCAATGAATAACTAGACCACGTCAGTTAAGCTCTTGGACACAACGGCATTCAAACTTACATATGAAGCAATAGCAAGCCAATCGTCAACACCCATACGGTGTAGAATGAAGTACCGGCTCCATATCCGTAGCGCCAAAACGGTGGTGGTGAGAGAAAAACACACCGCGACAGTGATATGTGTGATCCAGATTCGATTCTGGGAAGCCCATTGGCTATCAGAAGCACCACTTGCGGTGGAATTTCCTTGTGTAGAAGACATGAGAAATGGGAGTAAACCGACTGTCACGAGAGTCTATCGTATCAAAAGCCAGACATTGGGATCAGGCTCTCACCATGTAGTGTCAATATATAAAGAAACAAGACAAGAAAAGACAAACAATGCTCCAAAGGCTTGATAGGCGGTAAGATTTGAACCTTTTTGGATATCCGATTACTATTAGACACATCACTAGAACAAATCGAGGATAGTCAGCATGTAAGCAAAGAATTGAATTGCCGCAGGTCTGGAACCTGTCTTACCTTTAGGCTCATACACGGCTTTATTTCTTTGCAGAGGAATGGGATACCGCCGCCCTGGAGGAACAAGAATGCAGCGCCACACTGTCGATACGCACGACGGCAGCTAGTTGCAGCACTGAGACTGAGGCTAGCAGTAGCAGTAGTAATAGTCTTCACCACATCCATCCACTAAACTCTTGTGTTTTCTTGGAAAGTCTGTAAGGAAATGGGCGGCCGCCGTCAGGTCGCGTTGGATTAGGAAGTACTAGGGTTTGAGTTGCACTGAGGGGGTGTAGGCCCTGCGTGCCCCGGCACGCCAGCGAAACCACCAATTAGCAGAAGCATTGAGGCGGCCGTCGTTGCTTGAGCTGCGCACAGAGTGCCACCAGCCTTTTGGAATAAACAAAGCATCGCCAGGATTGACAGTTGCTTCAATCATGTCTTCGTTGGGCCGTGCCCAAACTACTTGCTCTAGTAGATTTCGTTCGGGGCCTACCATCATCTCTTCGGCTCGAATTCTGGAGCTTCCCCAGATTCCAAGAGTAGCTTGGACCCGTTGAAAGAGGGCGTTGCCAGCAGCAGGAGGAAGCAGCCTTAGCGTTTTGGAACCACACAGCTGAGCAAATATGTTGGGATTAGGATCACGGTGAAGTGAAGTGTATGTCGGCTCTAGACCAATCCAGATGCTAGTAGCATAAATGTCTCCTTTTCCATAATTGCAAGCGAGGTGTGGCGTGGGAACATCATCCAGAAGATGTGATGGCAGCGAGCGTAGCGGGTTTTGTGCAATGTAGAGATTACCTACTGTAAGACCTTGGTTGCGTGCTTTAGCATTAAAGGCAGAGGCAGCCATTATGAGCGAAAGCGGCGCCTCAAGCTGGGAGAATTGTGAGGCATCAGGAGGATTCGTCAAGTACGGTAAGCATGGCGAGTTCGAGGCAGAAAGAAATTGGTAGAAAGCCGAGATGGCATCGTGGCCGTCGACCGTTGGCCACGCACCGGTCAGTTCATATCTCATCAGCATAGCGTCTTTGACGCTGGCAAAGTAAGGTTCGTGAAAGGAGGCTTCTGCCCCAGTTCCATCAAACCATTTGCTAATTGCTGGAAGCGTAGAGTGCTTTAGCGGTCCTTGCAAGATAAGCGGCTGTGATAAGCCTTCAGTCAAGCGGTTGAAATCTGTTGTAGATAGAGTGTCGAGCGGGCCGGCGGCTGTCACTCGGCGACAGTTGGTGGACAGGGCTCGACATGGTGTCGAAAGAGAGCGGATTAAAACAGAAGTCGCTGAGAGGCGCATTGAAAGTTGAAGGTTCTGTGAAGGAAAGATTTTGCACAGAAACATTCACTCTAAAGTCATGTGTGATGAGAATAATTTGCTGGAAGGTGCCACACCAACGCCGAAGCAAGCATACTAGGGTTAGGGTCAAGCACTATTCGTTATGTAAGGTGGATATGAGGTTGGAACCTGTCTGACAAGACTTGAATTCGTACAGACGGTCTCAAACAAAGTCTTAATATGGGCGGACTTGTAATGTGCTTTCAATTGACAACGGAGAATGATTGCCCTCGACGGAGTTTCAAACAACTTTTCTAGAGTCTTTGCGAACCAGCCATAGTGGCAGCTGACAGAGCTGCTGGCAGCTGACAGCCTCCAGCCTTGTCGGAAATTGTTACTCTACTTGAGCCTGGGTAAAAGTCCGCAGGGCCAGCGTACCCCAGCAATAGCGTATCAACCCCCACCAAAAACCATCATTTTGCCTTGTAGTGGAGGAATTCCTTGACAACGCCCGCTCAAAAACTCCGCGTGCACTTGTGAAAGGCGCATCTCGGCTGGCTGTATACTTGTACTGCACGCTGCCGCCCATCAATACATTTCTTTCTGGCTTCAGAGTTTCTTTTTCCCCAAACGCCTCGGATCCGCTTTCTTGGTCGGTGCCGACGTTTTTTTCCAACCTGCGACTTGACGAAAAAAAAAAAAGACGATATTGTATTTGATAGCGACCACACAACAGGAGCATCGGCAACATCGACGACGATAATTGCTATCGACATTGTCTTTGTGGCGGATAACGAGGAGACACTGTATCGCGATACCTAGGCTGACCGTCTTCTTCCGAAAGCAGCCTACAGTCTCGATTAGCCGTGCGAAGTCTGCTCTGACCATTCAGACCGACCAGCCGATCAACCCGACTATCTACGTCGAACGGACCCGTTATCGGAACTACAATCACTGTACCGTTACTCTTTTTATACACCGCGATCCCAAGCCGCCGTATCGTGGCTTCTCACTAGTTGAAACTGCGCTCATCAGGATAACCTGTGAATTTTTTGACGGCATTTTCTTGTTCTTGATTCTTGTCACTACACTACCTGGCAACCATGTCGTCGTCTTCAGGCGCCCCCGACTCTTGGATCGCATCGTTCTGCTCGCTTATTGGCCATGAGTACTTTGCAGAGGTCTCGGAGGACTTTATCGAGGATGACTTCAACTTGACGGGTCTGCAGGTTCAAGTCAGCATGTACAAGGAAGCTTTGGAGGTTTGTTTGTCTTTGACACCCAGTAGCTTTAATCCGCTAACCTTTGGTATGTGTAGATGATTCTCGATGTCGACCCCGAAGATGATGATGACGAAGAGGAAGAGGAGGAGGAGGAAGACGAGGAAGACGTTTCTATTGAGGCCCAAGAGCTGCGCGCTGCCACCAATCAGGTTGAGAGAAGACACCACTCCCGCATGGCGAGCGACATTTCCGTCATTGAGTCTTCGGCCGAGACCTTGTACGGCCTGATTCACCAGAGATACATTTGCTCGCGCCCCGGTATGCAGCAGATGAGCGAAAAGTACGAGCTGGGCCACTTTGGTACCTGCCCGCGTACCAACTGCGAGTTGGCTCGTACTCTTCCTGTTGGGTTGTCGGACATTCCTGGCGAGGATACTGTCAAGTTGTTCTGCCCATCGTGCCTGGATGTTTACGTTCCTCCCAACAGCCGCTTCCAAACCGTTGACGGCGCCTTTTTTGGCTGTACCTTTGGCGCGCTCTTTTTGCTGACCTTTCCCGAATACGACCTTACAAAACGCGGTGCCGACGCCATTGCCGGTATCCGCAGCGGCGGTGACACGGATATTATTAACGGTTTCTATTCCAAGAACATTGCCCCTGGTCTTGGCAGTCGCCACATCTACGAGCCCGAATATATGGATTCCGCGTTTCGGTCTTTTCCAAGACAGGGCCGCGCATGCGCTGGCTGCGTGACCGCCCGGTTGACATGCACGAGACAGATGAGATGGCGCTGGCTGCGGCGGAGAAGGAGGGCACCAACGCTGGAAATGGAGCGGCCAGACGGGCTCCTCGGTACCGGACAAGCAATGGTAGCCCTATGCGCGTCGAGGTGGCGGACCAGCCTCTGTGAACAATCAAGGCTGGTCCTGTCCAGCTTCGTTTCGTTGGCAGTGGTGGTGCAGTGAATTCGATACCTCTTTCCCTTGCTCTTATGACCGATCTTTTCTGAACATTTACCTGCGCCCATTATTATGACCTGCTTAATGGATATACTACTCGTATGACATCGGCACTGCTGTCGTTCTATTCCCCTATCCGTTGCTGTTTTTGTTTCTGTCCGTATCTGCCTTCTCTTCTTTGTTTTTCTTTGTCTCTATAGCTACGGTGATGTCACGGCGATGACGTCAAGTTTTGGAGTTTGCGAGGTACAAGGGTGGAGTTGGAGTTTCGGTGGCTCATTGAAAAGCAGATGCTAACCTGGGGCGCGCGTTTGTACATCTTTTTGTGTCTTTCCTTTTCTTTTTTTGCTTTATTTTATGTGTTTCTTGTTTTTCACTGTCTGATTTTTTTGTGTCTTGCGTTCTTAGTTTACGGATACGGAAATAGAGAAGAGCCTCAATATCATCGGTGTCATTACGGCTAGCTAGAGATTTACTACTACTAATGTTTGGATTATGCCTATTTCAGGGTCAGCACACATGGAAGACCCCCTTCCATAGGCAGGGTCAAACTGCTCCCGCTGCGCCGCTGCGGATCACACCGCAGGTCAAAATCAAACTGGCCAAGGACGGCCACAATCGTCCGGATAAACACAGCCTCAGTCATCTTTTTACCCAGGCACATCCTCGACCCACCGTTGAAGACAGGATACTCGGCCGCGCTCCGCGTAATGACGTGGATGCCCTCTCCGTCTTTTGCAGCAGCGAGCCAACGCTCCGGGTCAAACTCATCCGCGCGCGCGCCCCATGTCATCTGGGAGCGGCCCATAGCCCACGGGCACCACAGGACAATCGACTTTTCCGGCAAAAACGTCCCGTCAGGTAACGTGGTTGGCTCTTCGGTTTGCTTTATTTCAATGGGCACGGGCGGATATAGGCGCAGGGTTTCATAGAGAACGGCAAGCGTGTACGGCATGTTGTAAGGCGTGGGCGGACTGCCAGAGAGAGCGTGAATTTCAGATACTATGCGGGCTTTGCTGGTGGGGTTTTGCGAAAGGAGGAGAAAGGCCCATGTGAGGGCCTGCGCAACGGTGTCCCGGCCGGCGGACAAGTAATTTAGAGCGGCGTGAGCGACAAGCTGCTCATCGCCGAGGCTGTCGAGCAGCAAGTGGATCAGGCTTTTGTTGGATGTCTTGCTCTCGCCTGCGTTCTTGCGGCTGGCTACGGCATTGGCTACAATCTCGCGGCCGTACTCCTGGACTTGGGCTATGCTGGCGCGTATGCGACGCCCAGTAAACAGCTCTGTGACTTTCCACAGCGGATTCTGCACGCGCTCAGCTGTAGCACCGCTAACAAATTCAAAGGCACGCGTAAAGGCGTCGTTGGCATGCATTTCCATCCCATACGCCATACGGCCCATGATTTGGGTGGTAATTTCGTGAAAGGCTTCTTGCAGGTCAACAGTGCTCTTGGCCTGTGCCGTAGCCGCCAAGGAAGCAATAACGGTGGTGAGGATACGCGGGAGTTCCTCGTCTGTGAGAATCTTGAGGTTGGATGTGCTCAGAAAAGCGAGACCCGCGCGGCGCTGCGCCTTCCACAGCGGGCCGTCGACATTGGTGATGCCGTTCCCAAACAAGTCCTGCGAGCGCTCTTTGAAAAATTCGCCTTTGCAAAAAGTTTTCTCGTTTTTAAAGACGTAATCCAAGTTCTCGGGACTGCTGATGATGACGCCGGGCGGCAACGAAGGTACAGAGATTTGTAGGGTTTCGTATCCATAGCGCCGCCCGCACAGCGTGAACCAGTCAAACAGCTTAAAGCGTTCCTGTAGGAACAAGAGTCCATTTCCGGCTAGCGGAACCGCGTTAGGCGCACGGCGAAGGGGCCGGCCGTGGCGCTTGATGCTGGGGGAGTGGAAGACGGAGAAGAGGACGGTGAGGACGCCAGAAAGGACGACAGTCCATAGGACTAACGGTGAAACGACCTGCGCCAGTACCATTTTAATGGCGTAAGGAGAATATGATAGATGTAGCTGAAGACGTTTCAAACAAATACCAAGCTGTAACTTGGTTGTCAACATTTGAAATCATCACTGTCCTGTGTCACGTGACAAAGCGTGGCAACTTGACGCACCCTAGTCGCATGACGAAGGTACGAGCTGGAGTCCTGATTGGGAACGGCATAAGACGGAGCTAACGGCCAAAAGTGTTTCCACAAAACGAGAACAAGGAAACCTGTCGATAAAACAAAAAAAGAGCTTTGACAGCGGCAAAATTACAAGACAGGTCGGATAAAATGAAGCGCCAGTTCAAGTCAGTGAGTTGTCAGACAAGGCCATCAAAATGCAGAGTCAAAGCTGCAAGACGGAGTTAACAGGTAAAATCCTGCAGGGGAAAAGCAGCGAGGAAAGGAGGTGAAAAGTGAAGGAAGGGAGTTTGGTAGATGAGTAAGAGATAAACAGATACAGATGGAAGGTAAGAGATGAACAGATGATGTTGAAAAAGCATGAGGCAGGAAGTGTTGGTAGGGACAGGGAAGGTAGGGTGGGTAGACTATGAGCGAGTAATTACGAAAGGGAAAGAACAAAACAAGGAGGAAGTTAGTAGACTGCTGACAAAGGAAGCGACATGACATTTTTTGCCTGCTTTGGTATTTTGGGATGAAAATTTGGCTTCATAAGTGGCAAGCTCGGAAGGAACGCCTGTTATGTTTCTGTGAGGAAGGAAGTCATTTTTAACTTCACATCACCGAGCTTTGAGCTTGTGCTTGCAAGAAACGATGCTAGTTCGCTGCAAAAGTCAGAGTAAGGACGGTGAGACCAAAGTGCTTAACCTCAATATGGCAATATTCTTTGTTATTCAACTTTATAACACAGAAAAAAAAAAAAAAGAAGAGAAAACAGGACCTGTTAGCTCTGAAAGTACTGCGTTTCTCTGCAAACGAAGGCGGTCGCTTGCGGCAGATTTCCAACTACACGGCATCAAGAGGGTGCGACTACAACTTTATGCTCCAAGTATTGTGAACAGAAAGCAAAAATATGCCAACGTATGATACAGAGGATAGTCATCATGGAAAAAAATGACTCGCCAAACTATCCGACTATTCCCCTCAAAATGTCCGGCCCTTGGCAGGTCGGGGACCGCTTAGCCGCTTTCTCTCAAGTTTTCTCCATTTGAAATTTACCTGAAAAGAGCCCAGAAAAGAAAAGTTACAATGTAGGATTCAGCCTGCATATGGAATGACAACGTCTTGGATATTGATTTGTTTGCTTATGAATCTAGCCAAGACCCGCTCGATACTCACAGAATATATCAGAATCACCGAGCGGTTCTGGTTCTGTTGTCCCATCTCCTGGAACCGTCGGAGAGTTGCGTGGAAAGCGTTCCTGTTTGGTGAATGTTACGCTGAAATAACAATGGTGTACACGAACGCTGTAGTGCAATTTCACAGCTTGTCGGCCTATTAGCAGCCGCTGATTATTTTGGGCGTTTATGTGTTTTATTACAAAGTCTCGTGTTGTTTTACACCGTTTTCCCGCTCCCAGCCGCTTCCAACATATTACAATAGACGCCACCGCCGCCGCAATAAAGGGTTGATTCACCTTTGCAATCCAAGAACATACACAAATATCATGTATTTTGCGTGTCTGAGCACCACTGGCTTTTTCATGTGTTTTCCTCCTAGAGATTTATGTAAACATGTCCCGCCGAAAAACCTCTACCAGTATAGCAACTCGGCTTGACCCCCTGGGCGGTGCTTATTCTTGGCCCTGGGGATTTTTTTTCGGCCATTACGTCCTGCTTACAATCAACGTATATCTTGGCTTCTTGGATTTTGTCGGTTCTATTCTTTAACGACAAAAGCGAGGCGGCCAAACGGCTTCTAGTGCGCTGCTTAGCTTAGCACGTGTAAAGGTTAAAAGCCAAGAATACAGTTTTCGTTTTTTTGCGCTCTCAGCCTTTGCCAACTTGCCGCGAACACGCGGCTGAATGCTCGAGTGCCGCTAACTCGTTCCCTTTGCTTACAGGCAAACATGATACTCTCGGGGCTTGAGGGGTTGTGCGCCAAGGAATAACAGAAAAACAAACCTGCGGATCTTGCTGGCAAGTGTAGCGTAACGTGGAGTAGCGTAGTAACGCAGGGTTAGACACCACTGATCAAGGCACCCCCGGGCAAGGCCTCTCGTTGGGAAGTAGAACTCTGAGCCCAAGTAATGTTTCTTATAAAGATTGGTCTGCTGTTCCCTGTACTTGGCTCGTAAAAACATGAAGTGACAGTCTTGTTTCCTGTCGTATTATCCACTCACGTCTGTTCTCGTCTCATCTTTTTCTGTTCCTGCCCTTTTCATTAAGAACGTGAACCTTCCTTTGTCCATTCCCGTGCCTTCCTGCGGTTCTACTCGATTTTCATTCCTTCTTGTTCTTGGTTCAAGCGTCACTGCCAACATTGTGCGGCTAACCAGCTATACTTAATACTTGGAGTAGTTGCCTTGACTGACAGCTCTTTCTTTTGGGCAATTGCCCTCGTGCCTGCCGCTTGTAATTACCATTACCCTGTTAAATATCCTCCGCACCTTCCACTCATGATACCCTCTCGTTAGCCAAGATAAAATTTTCAACCTTTCTTTCTCCATCTTCGTTTTCTCTTCTCCTTCTCTTCTTCACCATCGCCATCTTATCGTTGGTTGGGACGCTTTCCCTTTCCATCCTTCCATCATGTCCGTCCACAGGCAAATACGGACATTGATGTCAAAGAACTTTCGGATTCTACTCGGACGACACGCCCTTGGGACGTTTCTCATTGCCTTTATTGTGCCCATTGCCCTGACGGCACTCTTTAGCTTTGCAAAGAATCTCTTTGTACCACCAGCAAAGTACGGTGTGGTATGTTGTTTTATCTTATTGAAACCTTGTTTCACTGGTTTTCCGGACTAGAAGCGGATACAACCAAAGCACAATCACTAACACCATACCAGGGTGCTTCTAGACCAATACGCTCACTCCCCCAGGCACTGGCCATTGCAGCCAACGATGATCGCAAGACAGTGGCCTTTGTCAACAACGGCTTCACCGGTGGTCTGATTGACGATGTCATTGCCAATCTCTCACGCACCGTTTCCTCGGCCGGCGCCAACGCCGTTAACCTGTCCTCCGAAGACCCTCTCGCAACGCTCTGCCGCAGCACGCTCCGTGGTGTGAGCACCTGCTACGGTGCCGTAGTGTTCCATTCTTCCTCGGACCAGGGCTCCGGAGGATCCTGGAACTATACAATTCGCATCGATGGCGCACTTAATGCGCTCCGTATCAACGTGGACAAGACGGACAACGATGCCGAGGTGTATCTGATGCCGTTCAAAAAGGCCATTGACACGGCCATTTCGAATGTCGATGAGTCGGCGGTGCCACTGCCGGATACAGCCAACTCGATTCCGTACACGAGCATGACGATTGACGAGCGCGAAAACGAAATCATCCGACTATACCAAAAGACTGTCATTAATTGGATGGGCGTAACGCTTGCAGCTAGCGTGATCTTCATCACCTATCACCAAACCGGCTTTTTGTCACAGGAAAAGGAAAGCGGAATGGCCCGTCTCATTGATGCCATGATGCCCACCAAGAAGCGTTGGTACAGCATGTGCATGCGCATGTTTGCCTCGCACATGTCTTTTTCGCTCATCTACCTACCCGGTTGGATCATTGGCGCGCTGATTATACGGCAGGGCGTATTCCGGCATACGTCGTTCTTGACGGTAATTGTCAACCAGGTTCTCGGCGGTCTGGCCATGTCATCGTTCTCCGTGTTTGCGTCAGCCTTCTTCAAGAATGCGCAGCTCAGCGGCAATACAACGATTATTGCCACGGCACTGATGGCGATTCTGGCACAGTCTTTGACGAGACCGGATACAGCCACAGTTGCGGTGTTGAGTGTATTGTTCCCGCCGTGTGCGTATGTGTACTTTATTGTGGTTATGGCGCGGTTTGAATATGATCGTGTGACAACCAACTTGGTACACATTCCGCCGACTCAAATGAGCAGCTTCAAGCTGCCGGGACTGGCGATTTGGGTATTTTTGGCTATCCAAATCACTGTATATCCAATTCTTGGGGCAGTTCTAGAGCAGTATTTTCACGGAGCAAACAGCCATGGTCGGAATGTCGTGGTCGACCCAGCCGATATTCAAAAACATAACCTGGCTGAGGCGCCGCTAAAGATTGAAAACTTCTCCAAGGTGTATCATCCGTCGCGCTTCAACACCATCACCTCGTGCTTTCGCAAGCCCACTGGCTCTGTGACGGCTCTCAAGGATCTCACCATGACTGCCGGACGGGGGCAAATTGTTGCGCTTCTCGGTGCCAATGGCAGCGGCAAGAGTACCACGCTGGACGCTATTTCTGGTATGCACCGACTCTCCTCTGGCAGTATAACAATCGACGGGACCGGAGGCCTGGGAATCGCTCCGCAAAAGAATGTTTTGTGGGACGACCTGACTGTTGAGCAGCATATCACCATCTTCAACCGTCTCAAAGCACCCAAGCAGCAAGCCTCCAAAGCCGAGATTCGCGAGCTCATCAAAGCCATCGACCTTGACAGAAAGCGCAAAGCCCGCGCGGGCACGCTTTCCGGCGGTCAGAAGCGCAAACTGCAGCTTGGCATGATGCTCACGGGCGGCAGCGCAGTGTGCTGTGTCGACGAAGTGAGCAGCGGCATCGACCCTCTCAGTAGACGCAAGATTTGGGATATTCTACTGGCTGAAAGAGGAAAACGGACCATGATTCTGACGACACACTTTCTCGACGAGGCAGACCTTCTTGCTGATCACATTGTCGTCCTTTCTAAAGGCACTCTAAAGGCTGAGGGTGTTTCTGCAAAGCTCAAAGACGAGCTCGGTGGCGGCTACCGTGTGCACGTGACTACCCACGGACACACTGAAGATGCTCCCAATATCCCTGGAGTTGAAAAGTACACCTCTTTTGATGTAGTCAGCTACATTGCCCCGTCATCCGCTCTCGCCGCCGACGTTATTCGTGCCCTTGACGCCTCTGGTCTGCGCGACTACCGCTTCTCCGGGCCAACAATTGAAGACGTCTTCCTCAAGCTTGCCGAGGAAATTAGGCAGGAGTCGGTTGGTCCAGACGTCGTCCTGGATAAGCCAGTGCTAACGAAACACGACTCAACTACTTTGTCGAGTAGTGACAAATGTGCTAGTGAAAAGGACGGGCGGCTGGCACTTACCGAGGGCAAACAGATTGGATATGCCAGACAGATTCAAGTGCTGGCGCAGAAGCGTCTTACGGTGCTCAAGACCAACTGGGTGCCGCATGTCATTGCCTTTATCCTGCCAATATTTGCCGCATGTCTGACGTTTCTGTTTGTCCGCAACCAGTCTCCTATTGGGTGTACGCCTACTGAGGACAATTCTGACACCGGACACGAATCCAACTTTGACGCGGGAGACCTCGGCGCGTTGCTGCTCATCGGGCCTCAGATGATATTCCAGACATACGATGTGCAGGCCTACTTGAACTCATCGTCGACGAGCTTTGCCCAGTACGGTATCACGCCAAAATACATGCTGGCAGACACGATGAATGCCTTTGTGGATGGGATCAAAACGAACTACTCAACTATAGCGCCGGGAGGTTTCTTTATCCCAACAAGCGGGACGCCGGTGATGGCGTACATGGCAAACAAGTACATGAGCAACGCGCTGATTATGCAAAACACCATGAACTCACTGTTGTCGGGGCTTTCCTTATCGACCGAGTACGCGGCGTTTGCCACACCGTGGGATCCATCTATGGGCAACTCTCTGCAGTTGGTGACGTACATGTGCATTGCGCTTGTGGCATATCCGGCCTTTTTTGCACTGTACCCGAACGTCGAGAGACGGCACCTGATTCGCGGGTTTGAGTACTCCAACGGCGTGCGCCCGCTGCCGCTGTGGCTGGCCTACACAGGCCTGGACTTTGTGGTTGTTTTGACCGTGAGTGCCATTATTACCATCATCTGGGCGGCGGCATCGAGTATCTGGTACCACATTGGCTATGTCTTTTTGATTCTCATGCTGTACGGCCTCGCAGCCACGTTGTTTGGTTACATGTTTTCACTGTGGGCAAAGACGCAGCTTGGCACCTACGCGTATGTTGCCGTGGTGCAGGTTGTGGTGTTTGTCGGGTACCTTATCGGATACATGTCAACCCTAAGCTATGCGCCGGTTACCAAAGTCGACCATGAGCTGCTGGTGGTGCATTATACCATCTCTGCAGTTGCGCCCATTGGCAGCGTTGTGCGCGCCTTGTTGTTGGTGTTGAATCTGTTCTCTGTAAGTTGCCAGGGCGATTCGCGGTCCAATAACCCGAGCGGGATCAAGTACTATGGCGGCCCGATTTTGTATCTCATTGTACAAAGTCTGGTGTACGGACTAGTCATTCTGTGTGTGGACGGCGGCGTTGCCGGGTCCTGGTACCGTAAGATGTTTGCCCGGTCCCCAGTCCCAATCACCACTGAAGAATCGCTTTCTGCATCCGAGACCAAGGCCCCGGCCGCACAGTCTGGCCTAGTCGTGCAGAACCTCACCAAGACCTTTTCCAGAAACACTGTCGTCGACAACCTCTCGTTTGACATTCGCCATGGTGAAGTCTTTGCCCTGCTCGGCCCCAACGGCGCTGGCAAATCTACCACCATCTCCATGATCCGCGGCGACATTCGGCCTTCGGGACGCTTTGGCGGAGACGCGCTGGTTGAGAACCACTCGGTCACACGGGATCTTGTGGGCGCACGCGCGCATCTTGGCGTGTGCCCGCAATTTGATGCTATTGACCAGATGACGGTGCGCGAGCATCTAGCCTTTTACGCGCGCGTCCGTGGCGTGGACGGGGTTGCGCACAGCGTGGAGGCAATTCTGTCGGCTGTAGGATTGCAGGCGTTTGCAGACCGGGCGGCCCATGCGCTGTCTGGCGGAAACAAGCGCAAGCTGTCTCTGGGGATTGCACTCATGGGGAACCCCGGTGTCGTGATTCTGGACGAGCCGTCATCGGGTCTTGATGCGGCAGCAAAGAGAATCATGTGGCGCACTCTGCAGAATACAGTGTCGGGTCGGAGCATCCTTCTGACTACGCACAGCATGGAGGAGGCGGATGCTCTAGCCGGCCGCGTGGGTATCATGGCGAAGCAGATGCTGGCCATGGGCACGATTGATGAGCTGAGAGCAAAGTTTGGCGATGCGCTGCACATACACATTGTGAGCAAGACGGCGCCGCGGACAAGTGATGAGGAGATGCAACGGCTGGCGGCGTGGGTGCGGGAGACGCTGCCGGGGGCGGTAATTGAGGGTATGTATTTTTGTTTTGGTGGAGAGAAAGAGAGAGGGAGGGAGAGAGGAAGAAAGGAAGAAAGGAAGCTAACAGTTACAGACAAAACATACCACGGCCAGATGCGCTTCTCAGTGCCAGAATCAGCCGTGCTTCCGCATCCCTCTGGCTCGCCGACGACGTCCATCCCGAGCGACAACGACAACACCATCTCTCCCGACATATCACGGAGTGCCATTGGTCGCCTGCTCGTCTTGATTGAAGAGAGCAAGGAGACGCTTGGAATTGAGCACTATTCTGTTAGCACGACGACACTGGATCAAGTATTCTTGACCATTGTCGGCCAACACAATGTGCAAGAGGAGAATTACGAAAGTAAGGAGAAGAAGGGGTGGTGGAGGCTGGGGCGGTGATTTAGGGTTATTCCTGGGTTATGTTATGTTGATGATTCTATAGAGCATATGATTACATGATTGTATATTGCGATTACTTAGTATAACAAGAGCATTTACTGGATTAATACAGCATTTTAGGGTAACACTCGCACTGAGTCTACAGTATCGCACTCTCACTCGGCTGGCATTCCAATCACGTAGTTGATATACCCGCAAGGCCACGAATACTCTACGTGGCCACTCGTCACCACCCACTTGTCGGTGCCCTCGGCGCCGCACGAGCGTAGCAGCGCCTCGACCTCTTCGGGCGAGCGTGTACGCAGCGCCGACACCATGCCGTCAAAGACCAGGACAAACGGCAGGATTGGGATGATGTATGTGAAGAAGAGCACGGACGGTGCGCGCCATTTCCAGGCAAAGTACGGAGCAGTCGCAAAGATGCCGACGGCGAAGGCAAGGATGGCAAAAAAGGAGGTTAGGAAGCGGTCCTGTAGCTCAAAGATGCTGAGGGGGTCAACGTTAGCTTAGGGTTTAGTAGGGTTGTGAAGTCACGGCTCAAGAGCGGGCTCCCAAGTCGCGATAAAGGGAAAACACTTACGCAAACCCGTGGCTTGTTTCCACTGTATCCTTTAACATGCGCCGCGCAAGTTCATTGTCAAAGTGGTGAAAGGCCAGGTTAAACAGGCGAAACACCCTGCCGCCGTCTTGTGTGTACCGTGCAATCAGCTCTGCCGGCACTGCACTAGCATCTACACTGCCCGGTTCATAGCCCAGACAAACCGCCTGCTCGTCGCCGCCCGCCCGTGCGACTGCACGCTTCACTGCATACTTCCAGCCCCAGGTATTCGGATGCAAGTCAGTCATGACAAAGCGCACGCGCGAGCAGCCGCGCGCGGCTAGGTCGCTGTTGACGCGCTCCTCGATGCTGGGCGTGGGGCCGCAGCGCCGGCGCAAAAGTCGATGAAAGTGTAGGCGCTGGTGCGGGGGCCGAGGTGGGCAACGAGGGTGTTGGCGGCAAGGTGGGCGGGGCTGGCGGAGTGGAAAAAGGGCACCTTGGTGGTCCAGACTTGGGTGAGGGCGCCTTGCACGTAGGTGCGTAGAAAGGACGGAAACCTTGAAGAATGTCAGCCTTGCGGGAGTCGGAAGTAAAGGGAAAAGAAGAATGACAGCCTTGCGGGAGTCGGAAGTAAAGGGAAAAGTACCATGGTTGGTCGTCAATTTCGAAGAACTGAATGCGTGGGACAAGAGGCATTTTTGAGGCTTGGCGATGGAGATGAGTTGAGAAGGCGATGGAGATGAATTGGGTGAGGAGAACAAGATGAATTGGGTGAGAACAAGATGAGTTGGGCGAGAACAAGATAAAGGACTAGAAAAGAACTGGGCGAGAACTGGCTTAAATAGTCCGTGGTTGAAACATGGATCACTACCCGGTTGTGTCAAAATGTAATTCTCTCCAAAAACACGTGAGTTCATTCAAATGTCAATCAATTTAATTGGCTTCTAGCTACTACTACTGCAGCATATGGCAGAACAATTTCAATACATAAAAAAAACTCAGAAATCGAATCAAATCATTAAAGCGCATGCGCGGCCTTGGCGGAAAGGTCGTCGGGGAACGGGGTATATGACAGTCTTTCACGGCCGTCCTTTTTTCATCTCTTCAGGCCTGGCTTAAACCACAGGGCCAGCCTTGATCACATCCTCCGTCGCCTCGCTCGAGTACTTCTTGAAGTTCTCGTTGAACAGCTTCGCCAGCTTAACCACCTCGTTCTCAAAGCTCTCGGTGCCCGCGGTCCACGCCGTCTTGGGGTTCAGAATCTCGGCCGGCACGCCGGGGCACGACTTGGGCACCTGCAGGTTGAAAATGTCGTAGTTCTCATACTCGACATTGGCCAGCTCACCCGAGTGGATGGCGTCCAGAATGGCACGCGTGTACTTGAGCGGGCAGCGTTGCCGCCCTGCGTGTAGCCGGCGCCGCACCAGCCCGTGTTGAGCAGCCACGCGTTCGCCTTGTGCTGCTCAATCTTGTCAGCCAGCATGCTGGCGTAGCGCATGGGGTGCAGGGCCAGGAAGGGCTGGGCAAAGCAGCTGGAAAACGTGGCCTCAGGCTCCGTCACACCATCCTCGGTGCCGGCCATCTTGCTGGTGTAGCCGGAGATGAAGTGGAACATGGTCTGCGAGCGGTCCAGCTTGCTAATGGGCGGCAGCACACCGCGGGCGTCGCAAGTCAGCAGGATAATGTTGCGCGGGTGGCTCTCTGACAGACACGGGATCTTGGCGTTGCTAATGTACTCGATGGGGTAGGCGCAGCGCGTGTTCTCCGTCAGCGTAGAGTCGTCGTAGTCGACGTGGCGCGTAACAGGGTCAAACACCACGTTCTCCAGCACCGAGCCGTAGCGGATGGCGCCGTAGATATCCGGCTCCTTCTCGGCAGACAGACCCACGCACTTGGCGTAGCAGCCGCCCTCAATGTTGAACACACCGCGGTCACTCCAGCAGTGCTCGTCATCACCAATCAGCGCACGGTTGGGGTCGGCTGACAGCGTGGTCTTGCCAGTGCCCGACAGACCAAAGAAGAGCGTGACATCACCAGCCTTGCCCTCGTTGGCCGACGAGTGCAGCGTCAGCACATTGTGCTTGATGGGCATCTCGTAAAACAGCACGGTGAAGACACCCTTCTTCATCTCGCCGGCGTACTCGGTACCCAGAATGACCATTTCCTTTTCTTCAAAGTTGATGGCCACCGACGTGCCCGAAGTCATGCCCTCGGTGTAGCGGTTGGCCGGGAACGAGCCGGCGTTGTAGATGGTGTAGTCGGGGTGGAAGTGCTCGAGCTCCTCGGGCGGGGGGCGGATCAGCATGTTGCGCATAAACAGGGCGTGGTAGGCGCGCGCGCAGACGACGCGGACCTTGATGCGATACTTGGGGTCCCAGCCGGCGTAGCCATCGACGACGTAGATGCGGCTGCGGGTGTTGAGGTAGTCAACGGCACGTTCACGGTTGATTTTCCAGGTCTTTTGTGGGGTTAGCAAGGCTGACCAATGGGACGGGCGGATGGACATGGGAAAGCAAGGAAAGAACAACATACCTCAGGCGACATCGGCTTGTTCACCGGGCCCCACCACACATTGTCCTCGGACGACTTCTCCTTGACAATTCTCTTATCAAGCGGCGACCGGCCAGTCTTGGCACCCGAGTAGGCCGTCAGCGCACCACTGGAAGTAATGGCGGTACCGGTTTCATACACCAGGGCATCCTCGTACAGCGAAGCGACCGAGGCATTGGCGACAATGGCAACACGGTCGTAGTCAATGTGCGCCTTTTCGTGAAGCTCCTCCTCTGTATATTGTTAGGCCTGTCTATAGCAAGAAAGACGACATGAAACTAACCAATCTCAGTGTGCTCGCGCTCCTTTTGAGGCTCGACGCCGTGAGGGTGCAGACCCGTCTTGTTGACGTTGCTAGCAATCACTAGGCTAGGGTTAGCAAATCTAGGGTTCATGCGAATAGCCATTTTGACTTGATGATATTCCACGGTAACAAAACAAAGAAAGTTTTGGGGGAAAAAGAACGTACTGGTGACTGGAATATACGAAACAAAAGGCTCTTTTTATAGGGCAATCTTTACTGACACGGCGTCTGTCAATGGACCGGGTGCAGAGTAAAGATCAAGATAGAAGGGGGCAACAGTAGTTGGAGAAAGCGGGCAGATGAGACAGAACTAGAAGTGATATGGAGATATCAAGTGCTGAGTAGGAGAAGTGATGTGGAGAAGATGTAAAGGTGAATGATGGGAATCCAAGCTTCATCTTTCTCGTTTCTGGGCGGGGATACGCCTACTTTTTATACAAAAGCCTGCGATATGTTGTTCACATCATGAACACTTACTTACTTACACCTACAAGCCAGGTCCCGGTGAGAATCGGGAGGACTGCTGGGCATCGGTTCCAACAAG